>JAQIWH010000184.1:0-65007 GCA_034695005.1 Cryptops parisi
TGATTTTCCCCGGGAGGGCGGGAAGTTTGCTCCGGGAGGGCGACGCCCCTCCGGAGAGGTGCCTGAAAGAAACACTGTCCTTCAGTGAAACTAACATAATTCTTACTTGCTCTCTCGAGCTCCGTACTTTTCTTTCCACAGTAGCTCCTTGTTGCATTGTTCTCCAGGAGACTAACCTCTATGTAGGAGACGTCAACTTGCCCGGTTATTGCCTTTTTCGGAACGACGTCTATCTCTCTCTTTCCTGCAGCGGCGTTCTCATTGTTGTTCATCAGGAATTCGTCTTCTTTCCTGTATGTCTGTCCACTCAACTCCAAGCCATAGCAGTTACTTGATATTTGCCACAACGCATCACTGCTTTCTCCACCTTCCCCCTGATTCAAATTGCTATGACTCCCAATTTCGCACGCTTCTCAGTGTTCTTTCCTCCCTCTTTATCTTACTTGGAGACTTCAACGCCCACCATTCCACCGGTGGCTCTTCCTGTGACTCTCCTCGTGGAGTAACGGTTGACAGCATCGCTTGTGACTTGGACATCTGCATTTTGAACGATGGCTCAGCCACTCATCTTTTCCTCTCCTTCATTAGTCTGTTCATGCTGATCTGTCAATGTGTGGTAGTGACCACTTTTCCCTCGTTACCCAGCTCAATAATGGCGGTACGCCTCCAAAGACACCATGGCCCTGGATCATTTGGAAAGCCGACTGGCCCCTGTACACTAAGCTTGCTAAATGGCAAGCCCTCCACACTCCACTCTCATTCACTCTTGATCCCTCCACTCTTGCTGATGAAGCCTATCACACTTACTCCTGTATCCTCGATGCCCCCCATTTTTTCATCTCCTCCTTGTCTGGGTCATCTGTCCGTCGACCTATTTTTTGGTGGACTGCCGATGTTTTCAATACGATTCGAGCATGTAAAGCAGCCCTTTGCTACTTTAAACATTGTTCATTTCCTACCAACTTCATCATCTTTCAATGTGAGCGTGCTAAAGCTCGTCGCATGGTTTCATCAGCCAAACGTGACTTCTGGAAACATTGTGTCATCTCTCAATAGCAATACCCTATTAGCCTGCGTCTATAATCTTGTTCATTGTTTACGCGATCTTACTCTTCCTCCCTCCCAACATCACTCGAATTTAGGACTTCCCTTCTTATTAATCCTGAGGAAGTTGCCACTGCACTAGCCCATCAGGCCATCACTTCGCTGCCAGCAGCAACGATGAACACTATGATCTGCGTTTCCTGGCCATCAAGCACCAAACTGAAGCTTGTCGTCTTTTCTTCTCTTCTCAACACCCTGAGCCATGTGGAGTGCGGAATCATTTTTAAACTTTAGGAGCTCAACTCTGCTTTGAATGTCTCTCATCTCGGGTCTTGACCATATACACATTCAGATGCTCAAACAGCTCTCTCGGTGTGCCACTTTTTGCTTACTGGTTTTTCTTCATTTTTTGTGGTTTGCAGTCAATCTCCCACCTGCCTCCACCTAGGAAGTCACAATCATTCCCATCCTGAAACTTGCTAAAGAATGCCAGATTGCCTCTAGTTATTTTCCCATCGCCATTTATCAGCTGTCTGCAAGGTGTTGAGCGTATGCTCGGTTCCATGAAAATTCCACCACGAAAATTTCCATCACTTAAGTATATTATTAATTTAACTCATGATTATTTCATTTAATAAACTATTTTTTATCAGTGTATTAGAAGATAGTTAAAATAAAAGTTAATATTCTATTAGCATTTATCATGCGATTGTTAAAGATATTCTTTTCACTAAGCTGTAAAACATTGCAACATTAAAACATTGCATTGCATAGTGAAAAACAAAATATTTCAAGTTTCATTTCATTATGCTTCCTATTTTATTACATTGTCTTGTATTTCATCACATTTCATTAAAAAAGTCTACGTGTTTTGTTTAGTAGTGTGGGTGCGGAGAGCGGCGAACTCTCCTATTATCATTTTCTTGACGACCGGAATTGTAGTTATTTTGCATGGCTTTGCTCTATCTCCCCCTCCCCCAAGAACCACGCATTTTCGTCTGTTTTCACACAATCTTTTTTCCTGCATACTCTCGTCTTTCCAACAGTCTGCTCTCTTAGCATTTGTGCTGCCGAGCAATTCAGTCTGCTGATTGGCCTCCAGCCTTACTCTGCTTGATATTTTCTTCCCCTGCCTCTGGGATCTTTCTGTGGTCTTCCTCCTCCCAGACCTCAGCCTCTGCAAATCATCTACTTCTGCGTTCGAGTATGTAGGTTGCTTTAATCGCATCTTCCACGATCATCCTGTGTTTGAGCCCATCTTCACAGATGGCTCCAAAACTAAAGACTGGGTTGGCTTTGGTTGCATCTCACGCTGGTGGATCTTTAGCGGAGGCCTTCTCACTCGATGTTTCATTGTCTCAGTTGAACTAGTTGCAATTGCGCAGGCGTTAGTTATGTGCCTGGCCACTGATGCCTCCCACTTTCTTGTTTGTTCAGACTCCCATAGCGGACACCAAGATTTAATTTCGATAAACCCCTTGGTTTGCTTCATTTACCGGCTCTTTCATCTCTATTCCACCCGTCACAACACTGTCTTGTTCACGTGTGTTCCTGTACACGTCGGTATTGCCTGGAACTGCCAAGCGGATGCTGCTGCTAAAGCTGGCTTTACCTGCCCTCTTTTCATGCATCTTATTGCTCCTCTTGACATCCAGTTATGATCTAAATCCACCCTCCGTTCAGTTTGGCACCACGGATTACCTTCCACCACTTACAATAAACTTCGTATTATCAAGCCTGGGCCACATTTTACAACACTGTTCGAAAACATGGGGTTACTCTTTCTCGGCTGAGACTTGGCCACACTCAGTTTTCTCATGCCTATTTTCTTTGCGGTGAGTTTCTCTCTTTCTTTGCCCCATGTAGTGCCCAACTGCTCTTTCTTTTCTTCTCTCCGTGTGCTTTGTTCTCTACCTCTCACTATCTCCTGTATTTTAAGCAACTATCCCTCTGAACTCCCTCGTCTCTTCCACTCCTTCATCTCTCATACTTTATTGATCGCATCTAATTTTTCCTTGTTTTTTCCTCTTCCTTTCTTTTCCCTTACTTCAGTGGGTGCCATTTGACCTCACAGTCTGTGCACCTCACCTTTTTCCATCTATCTATTTGCCTAGCATTCAGCATTTTTTGCACTAGCCCCATCCTTAGTTTGCACTGAAAGCAGAGAGTTGCCATTTCCCTATTTCCTGGATGAATGGAACTGCAGTCACACATCTCGGCTCAGTGTTCATCCTTCTAACCCTGCCTATCCACATCTTTTGGCCCTTCTCCTGTCAGGCTCGGGCTACTTGTCCACTTGGTATCCGTGCTGCCATGAGTTTCTAACTAGCCAACTGGCCAAAGGTTCTCTTTCCTTCTATCACGAAGGAAGGAAGGTGCATCTTCCCTATTTTTGACCTCAGTTTTCTCCCCAGAATTAGCACCCCTTTCTCTGATTATGTAGGCTGTTTCCTTACCATCCTTGCAACTTATGAAAACTACACTCCAATCTCCACTAACGAATTCAAACAGAGTGATCTAGTTGGATTTGTTTGCGTATCTTGTTGGTGGACCTACAGTAGATGACTTTCCTCTCATCTGATCATTTTCTTTGCTGAATTGGTTGCTATCGCCAAGGCACTCGACTTGTATCTGCAAGATTACACAGTGTCTGCGTGATTGCACGGTGTCTGCGAGATTGCATTGTGTCTGCGATGGTCTCAATTATGACAAAAGAGTGAGGTATGCCTGTAATTGTTACATCTGTAATTCAACTTTTATACAAGATGTTTTTTTATTATTCTTTTAGATTTTATGAACCATATATACACAATGCAATAATATATAACATTAGAACTATCAAGTTAGTGGCAAGTGAAATACGTCACAATATGAGTTACATCAATTAGCACTACAAAATTTGGAAGGAAAAAAAAAGTTAATCGCTTTTGTTTTACAACTTTCACAAGAGCTAAAAAATTACAGGCAACATATTATATCGTACAGTAGGCCTAATAAGGAGGCTATTCACAGCACTGGATATGCTGATTCATAATGATTATGCTTTACAAGTCATGATTGTGAACAATAGGTGTATCATTTTCCAAGTTTTGCACAAAAATATTGTCTGGATCTAGCTTTTGTCGGATGGCAATCCATGCATCAAAGTAAGGGAACAGGCAGTGTAAATCATCTTTTGTGAAACTTATTGATGGAAAAGCCTGAAAAAAAATGCTATTAGTAATAACTTTATTGAGTAATTCTATATCCTGGTAACATCTTATGTGTACTGTAAAGATCTAAATAACATACTGTACTGTATGTTTATCTTTAAATAACATACTGTACTGTATGTCTATCTCTAAATAACACAGTAGTCTATACTTACCATTCCCCAAATTGGACGACCATCCAGCGATTTCATCAGATTAGCAAATTCCACAAAAGCTCGTTCATACGGAAAGTAAAAGTTGAATGGTCTTGAATGAAATGACAAATAATTAGCATGAACTAAAGTGTACAAATTGAAACTTCTACCTAATCTGGGTTTCAGTTCGCATAAACAAGTACCATTTGAACTAATTATGTCAGCAGTGTTCGATTTAGAACCGACTTTTGGGAGAGGTTTATATGAAATTTTGTGATGGATATGTCTAAAAAATACGGTTTTTTGTTGTTGTTTTTTTGCCAAATCAATTTCCAAATGAAAGTTCAAACCAGAAAAATGCACAATTTAGTGGTTTAGGCCCTCTTTTTTTAAAGGCTTTTATTTAGTTCACTCTGTGTGTTACACTCACTTTAACTTTAAACTTTTCGAAGTCGTAAATTCGAAGCTATTTTTAACCTGGTTTCCGATGTCCAATCAACTTGAAATTTTGTATACTTATGTATTTTTGGATATAATTTAATATTATAACAAATTAAAGTTGATTACCCCCTTGGAATTCGTAAAAACAACACTTGAAGTTGGAAAAATTTCTCATTGAGTGTGCATGCTGGTATTTCTTCATTGACTGGATATGTCGATATATACAGAAGGTCTTAACCCTTTATTCACACGGTCAAGGAAAATTTTACTTTTATACTGAAGAAAATTTTATTTTTTAACTTTTAGTGCATTAACAAAATATAAGCCTTTTTTTAAAAGTTTTTTAAATTTATTTCCATGAAAACATGCAAAGCATTGAACATGTCAATGAACTATAATGTTCTGGAGTGGGGTTGACCTCTTAAACCCCTCCCATAAATCTGCCAGTATGGTTTTTCATATTTTACTTTTGGAGAAACTATATTAAGATAAGATATGAAAGAGTACCTTGAAGTTTCTAATATTTTCAAGGTACTGTAGTGATGAAATACACAAAATCAACAGATGTTTGATTAATGCATTGAAATTTTATGTACGCCTTAACTAGACCAGTTTTCTGCATGTGTGGGTATGTGAAACATCTTTAGCCAATGCAGTAATGTATTGGTGTTATCCAATGTAGTGCACGCAATTTTATTATATATTTGTGGTGTGTTATTTTTACTATAAATTACAAGTGAATTCGAACCCTTAAATTAAGCCAATTTCTTGTCACAACACATCAATATCGTTCACATCGCTTATTCCGGTTTTAAGATTCACTATGTGGTTTGGTACTTCATTTGCTAGAAACCTATCCGGAACAGCTACTTACTATACAGTTTATCAAAATATACAATTCCAAATGTATTAATTGACTGAATGTAGTGAGTTTTGTGATTTAAAAAGTGGAATGAAAGACATTTGTTTGTTTCCACAGCAATAACCTGCAAACACTTTCAATGGATCTACTTGCTCAAATCATTCTGTATGGGTTTTTGCATAAGTGATTATATTGTTTGATAATTGGACACTGTTTACTCTTTTTATTTATTTAATTTTACCAATATTGCCCCAAAACTTTCAGTGTGTCATTTGGCACAATGCTAATTTTACTTTGAGTGTTAATGGAGTGGGAAAAACTGTTCACAGAACTACAAGTTAAAATCTGTTTTCAAATACACTCAAACCTTGTTAAATGTCCCTGCCCTTCGTCAGGAAGGTGTGCAGAACAAAACTTCCATACTTTACATGTGAAATTCCCTTGATAAAACGCCACACCTTACAAAAGTACTCTTTGTATGGAAAATCATTCGTTTAAACTGCCAAAATAAGGAAAGGTCAAACGGGAAAGTCAGAAAAATTCAAAAACAAAAATCCTACGGCAAATCAGCAATCTATAGTAGAACATTTTTCAAGTCTTCTTGTCAAGAAAATGAGTCTGAGAGCCATGATGGCATTTTGAGCGTTAAACAGATGGCTTTGATGGAAATGTATTTTCCTATCTTTTGTATATTGTACATATTTTCTTCATGAAATGTGTGCAATGCAAAGCCATTTTCAGGAACAAAAATTACTAAATTATGAGCATAACTTAATGCCCAGACCAGGTCTGGTTAGACCAGTCCTAGTCACCAGTTTAGACCAGTTACTTTAAACTTATACTTTCGCTCACTCTTTTGTCAAGCACCAAGAGTGCCGAGGTTCGACTGTATACTGTAAAATAAGGTCGTGTCGCATGAACTTTGTGTCCAAAATGCCAGCGAACTTTTGGTTCAACCCAATATTTAAAGGGAAAATCAATATTTAAATAAAGATATACCTGGTTGCAGATAGAGAAATACAACAAACATTCCCATCACATGCTGGACTTAGATAGGCTGTGTCTTTTTTGACAAATTGAATGTTTATAGGATAATGAAGAAAGTGTACTCCATATTCGCACCACTGATACAAACTTTCCAATGCCTTGGATGCTTTTTCACTATAAAAAAAATATAAATGCTGTAATTAGATTTTGGCAATACCTTCACATTAGTAAGAAACAAATAGTTATTTACAGTAATGACATTATCTTCACCAGTATGACTCATTACACTCCCTCCTTGCTAAGTACTCATTACCAGTTATACCCTCACTTTATTATAATTTTGACCAAATTATTAAAATGTTTCCCGGAAACTAGGGACAATTGGACATTATACAGGTATTCTTTGCCTCTAATTGTTTGTTGAATCAATGGTGGATTGTACATAAATGTAAAATTGAAGGCTTGCACAGAATAATGCTGCATGTAACTATTCATAGTTCTGAGTAAATGGCAAAAAATGTATTCAGCAACATATTCAGTGTCTCAAATTTGAAGTAGTATATGTATGTTTTAGGTAGATATGAGTTTGTATATTGGCGGCACTAGCTGGGCTCATATATGAGGCATGATTTTCCATAATAATCTCAATATTGAATTTTTGTAACCTACAACATTATTCTGGGCAAGCCTTCAATTATAGCTAAATTAACCGTATTCTTTACATTGGAACTGCCCATCCAGTAACAATTCGATGTTCATTATCAGTAGCTGTAGGTTGAAGATTGTTGGGAGTCACAAACTTTTTTTTCCAAGCATATCCGAGCCAAAAAAGGACTTCATGTGCAAAAGGCAGCAGAAATGGCAGAAACATGCTAAACATATGAAAAAGTATGTTTTTATTTTTAATGTAATTTTTATTTTATACAGTACTATAGTTCAAATTTCAGCGTTTATTAATAACATGAATATGCCACTTACCAGATCCAGTACAAGAAATTTTTTAAATAGTAATTAACACCTTTGTCTAGATAAAAGTTCCATGATTCGCATAAATTTGTGGATGCTATTTTCTAGAAGAAAACAAAACGTGTGTTAAAAATTGTACTTTAACAAAATTATCATGGATTCATAATAAATAATTATGTATAATGGACGGTGATCGATCTATTATGTGCAACTTACAAAGCCCTGCTTTCTGAACATGTCAATGTGGATAGGTTGGTCATGTATGCAGACAACATAATGAAATATAGTTTTCAAAAATCAAACTGATGTTTAGCTGAGGAAGAATTCAGCTAAACTTAAAGTCTGTGTCAAGTTTATTAGTTTTTTTCTTGGTTGAGCATTCTTCACAATTAATCAGATAGCCTTGTTGTAAGCAGTGGGGGGGGGGGGTGGGTCGATGTGGGTTTATCTTTGTGGTGACCTTGCTGTATGCTGAAAATCCACATTCCCAGTGCTCTTTCCTTCTCACATTTCTTTTCTCTCCCTAGAGGTAATCTCTCGCTGCACCCTGCGGTTTCTGATGGCAGGTTTGCAGCAAGTGAGGGTGGTGTGGATTAGTTCCAAGATGCTAGTACCGAGTGGAAACTTGGTTCCTGTGCTGTGAGATACTCTCGCAGAGGCCAAAATCACAGATATATGGGAGGGCTAAAAGAATTCCCTGTTTGGGTGCTTTCTTGCCTCGGCACTTGCGAAAGACCCTTTGGGCCGTTAGAGTGGAAGTGACATGGGGCTTGACCTTCCATAGTTTTCAGGCTTTCCTATGTGCTTAAAGTAAAGTGCCCCCCCCCCGACCGGGGAGAGGTTGTACATCTTTTCATTGCTCTATTATGGCCACAACTCAAGTATCCTCCAGTGACCATTAATGCAATGGATTTTGCGCTTTGTGTTCTGTCTGCTTCTAAGGGCTCACCAATTTGCAATGTTTTCTCGAGATGGGGCAAGCCGCCCCATTGCAAATAGCAATCTCTCATTGCTATTCATAAGTTTCTGCTGGCGTCTGTCGGCTCGGTCGATGATGTTTCCAAACTGTGAAATGGTTGCCTCCTGATTAAGGCCCACGACTCTAAACAAGCTTGTTACAGCTCCAATCATTCGCTGGTGTTTCTATTACAGTCTTCCTTCATCAGTCCTTTTACTCCTGCAAAGGAGTATTTATTGTCAAGATATCTTTTGTTGTATAGATGAAGAACTCCTGCAAATGCTATCTATACTCCAACATATTCAGGGCTGTTGTCACCTTCGTAGGCCCTAGGCATTTTTAGTTTTAGGGGCCTCCTGTCCAGAATTTTTTTCCACTTTATATTGGATATCCCATAATTAAATACCAACATTTGTTTTTATATATAATTTTTAATTTTTCACATTATTAAAAAGCAACTTCAAAAATTATTCTTTTATTAAAAATTTGTCAAAACTTTGTACGCCTTTTGTGGGTTTGTTCGTAGGCCCTAGGCACTGTGCCTAGTTGGCCTAATGGATAAGACTGCCCTGAACATATCTATCTTTATCGCCTAACTAGGAATCTTTGTCGGAACGGGTCAGAGCATGAAGAAACCGGTGGGCTCATGCTTACTTTCTCCATGCTGACATTGCCCTAATCTGTCAAAGTAGCTTTAATCTTCTCCTATGCCCCTTTATTCCGCCTCATTGTTGTAATTGCCAAAAGTTCGGTCATAGGCAGTCTTGCTGTTCTTCTCCCAAGTTGTGCTGAGCCTATGGCCACGCTGACTACTCGCCAGAAAAATGCACTTCCACCAGGCATTTCACAATAGAAATACATTTTTACATTAAAGCATTGCACATTACCTTTTTGGTAGGTTTAGAAGTGTGTACAAGAGCATTATCCGTATGAGGAAACCATGTTAGTTCAAACGATTTCGATTTCTCCAAGCAAGCTTGAATTTTCTTGGATACCTGTAATGATATCTTCAATCTTATATGGGTAACAGTATATCATATCTGATAAAAATGTATAATTACATACACTAGTCTAGTATTTTACAGCATTAAATAAAAGTGAAATATATTTTCATCAAAAACTCATTTGCAATTATTAGTGCTAGATGCTCATAAGTCACGCCTCGATGATTTGAAACATGCATTTCCTCAATAATTATACAATTGATTATGCAACGTGGCTCCTTGTTTCACCTAATCCTGTTTCGCCCAACAATAATTGCTTTGACTCACCTGGTTTTTTTGTTGTTTTTTTAGACTGAACCGGAATTTTTATATCGAAAGGAGGATGATATTGAGTGGTTAGGTAAGATTAGGTTTATACTTATACTTAAAGTTTATCATTAGCATGTTCAATGTGCAAAACTCCATGTACATGTTGGATGCCACAGGATTAAGCGAAATAGTAATTTCTGTTTCGTCTAAAAAACAGGTGAGTCGAAGCAATTGTTTTTAAGCGAAACAGGGTGCGTCCTTATGCAATACGGGTTTCCTGAATAATCAGTGAGATAAATTGTTGCACATTGGTTAGCATTCATCAAATCATTGATTTACAAGTCATGGGCCTCTGGTAGACAATTGACTCCACTTAAGAGTTAAATAATTGACCTAACAAAAAATATTATATCTACCTTTGTGAGTGAGCATGCAATTTGAAAATGTTCGATATTATGTTTCGGTTGGCACTGTAATGTCACTTGTAAGATAATTCCACATAAACCTAATCCACAGCATACTGATTGTAATACTGCTTTGTTCTTTTTAGTTGTACACATAATCACTTTGTTATTGGTTGACAGAACTTCTAATTGTTGTACCTATGAGGTAGAAAACTAATTTATGCAATGGAATATTTCCAGAACATTTTGGGCAACTGTAGAGATTACTGGTCAGTGAATGTGTTTTTTATTTTGGAACAGTCCAAAACTTGAATGTACTGGTTTTTAGAATTTTGAATATTTCTGTTTTTGTTGATCATATTTTTTTATAAATGAACGTTAAAGAATTTTTTTGTTTAATAATTGTTTCATGACCATGAAATCTGTAGCAGTTAATCAAACCCATATGGAAAATGGTCATTTTTTTAATTCATTTATTTTTTGATAGTTGTCATACGTAAGATGATAAAAATCCACAGGACATGTCAGATCCATATACTGCAGCAGTACTGATGGCTTCTGCGATAGTCATATTTAGATGAGAGACCGATATAGAGCTAAAAAAAGTGAGACAGTCAATGGCAACATTAGCAACTTGATATGTGTCAAACATTATCAGAAAAATGAAGCGAGGGTCAGACCAACAAACTCTTTAACTTACATGTTAAGCATCATTCCTGCTTTTTCCAGATATGTGATAATTGTTCTTAATGAAGTTCCACCTTGGACTGTTATTAGATTATTTTTAGTGTCGATCTGTGAAATTTGGAAAATCGATATTAAGAGTAGTATAAGTTATATTGGTATCAAAGTTACTGGATGATGTGAAAAAAAAATATAGACAAAGATTTCACTTTATAATGTATCATACGTTTACTATTTTGTTGAATTTTTTTAAATCCAAATAAACTGTGGCTGCTGTTTTGGATATCTGTTCTTGGATAAGAGTAGATGTCGTAGATGCCCCAACCATTTTAATTTTTTTGTTGTGTGTTCGCACATCAGTAATGACCTGTAATGTGATGTTTTTATCTTGAATGCTATTGATTGAATGAAACCAAGATGCTGTGTGGTTTCATCTTACCCTTTTTATTTCATCCACTGATGTTGGAGAGAAATAATTATCATTTAAATCCAATCTGCCATTCGTCAGCTTTTCATGTGAGTGGTACACTCCATTCTAAAATTTAAAACATTACAATATGATTGATGGTTTGTAACATTTAAAGTAGAAGATAATCAAGTGGTCGTAGTGGTTTGGCAAATCGAAATTGAATTGTGATACAGAACACTTTATTCATTTTCATTCATTTATAACCATTATCAGAATTGTATTCTATACTTATATTTTTAATGCCAGAGACGTCTTTCTATTTGATAAAAAATCCTTTAATTTTAATACTCTAAAAAAATCCTTCACTGATAAAAAAAAAACTTTCAAAAAAATCCATTGATATTTAAAAATACTCAAACTTGGAACTGTATTCATTAAGACTGGAATCCAGACAAATGAGAATGAACTTTGAAATAGCTGTAAAAACATAAAGATAAATTCTATACTACTACCAAAAGAGATGGAATTGGGAACTTTGATCATTTCATGTGTAAACAATCAATTTTGCTTGTTTCAATGAAATGAGTTGATATGTCGATGTTTTATTGCAAAAAAAGAAGCCAGATTTCATTCTCTTAGAAGAAAATCAGATTTTGGAATTTTAATCGTGATTCAGGGCACTGAGTTTGGTGTGTCCAGATCAGTTTTTATGAACTATCTTGGGTCAACTGACACATGATAAACCAGATGCGTAATTAAGCTAAACTTGAGAATATACTGTTCTTCCATCTGTAAATATTTCACTGGGTGTTGAGTTAGTTTTCATTTAGAATTGAAGGGCTCGGTGCAGTAACCAGTCAGCTCCAACTTGTGCTGAAAGGTGGTGTCATTTTTTCTCGAAACGGCTGCTTCATATTGTGAGACTACTTTCTTCAATTTTGTTTATTGTTTACCTACCTTTGTTAATATAGGCTTTATTTATGTTCCTTATGTGTAATATGAAAAATGGAACTATTTGAAAATATCTTTTCTAAAAATTTAAAAATTGGACCTGACGGGGTTACTACGTTGAGCCCAATGAGCTAATAACACTGTAATGAGCTTTTTTGATTTTTACATGTGCCATCATGTCAATCTGCATACTTTTAGTGATTGGCTTTGCATTCCAATTAACATTCACGTCTTCATCAATTGTGCAATCATTGCAGAGCTTGAGCTGAACTGAAGACTCCTTTTGTTTACCCACTGCTTGTGGTGATCAGTGACATAGGTTACTGTTTTCTTACAGTACCAAGCAGTTGGAAGTTCAGAACTGACAGGACATGAGACAAACGTTCACAAGACAAGCTTTGAAATCTTGTAGTGCCATCCTTTTTATCACTGAACTTTGGTCAATTGGGCAAAAATGCATCACATTGGCAAAAATGCTTACACCCCTTCCTTACATTGTTGACTCACTGTATATGTCATATACAGTATATGGACATGTGATCTATTCAGGGCCTAACTTTGCAGCAGCGTATTGTGGAGCAAGAAGACTTTTTAAGATGCTCTGAAACATATTAATGATACGAGCCTATCACTTATGCTGTGCCTTCATGTTCTTAAAGCTTTCAGGTCTAGAACAGTTGGTTTTATTCTTAAACATGATGTTACATAACACACTGTGAGCGCTAAATGACAAGCCTCCCGGGCAGTTGATGCACCCCTTAAACATCATATACACTACCTACCTACCCAGACTGCCCATGTTATTGTAATCATACAAGCATACATTAGTAGATTGAATTCACATAGTGACCATTGAAGCTGCATAGGTATGCATGTTCAATTATCCAAAAAATGTTTTTGACCTGGACAATTTAACTTTGACTAAAGGAATGCTTATTGTTTGAAATGTATGTAATGTAACTTTTATTTAATTTTTAATTATTTAAAAATAAAATAAATTTATTACTTATTTAATTTATTTTTAAATCTGCAGCACATACTATGACATTTAACATGCATCATATCTACAAAGCTGGAGGAAAACAGGAGTCTCGAGAAAACCTGCGATCGTGGTGTCAGACCCCCAACTAAATTCACATGGAACCAGTGGAATTTGATCTTAGGACTTCTGGCACCAGAGGTAAAGCCTTAACGAAAAGGCCACCATAACCCCCCTATTATACAAGCATATACATCATATTTTGTTCAATAAGTGACATTTACTGTCAAAACATTTAAAAATTTGATATACTATATACTGAATGTCAACTGTCAAAATAATTTCAAGATGCTTATGATTACAAAAATTGAACCATTAATGTTGAATGAAATGTTTATGGAGGTGCACAAGTCTCAAGAGTTTTGTGCATGTACAACTTATGAGTGAAATTAACATAATTACAAGTACATCACATTAGATTAGACCACCACTGATAGATTAATACATTTTATGCGTTGGTATCTTACTGTATATCATAATGAACATTTGAATTATTTCCAAGATAAGCACTGTGAACCTTGTGTACTGTTAAACTTGTATTGAAGACTTAACGAATTTTTGCTATCGTAAATTTTATCATTGTTTACAAGGTAAAATGATAACAAATAGTCAATAGATAAAAAATACAACATAATTCATAAAAAAAACTAATAATGTTAATAGGACAAAGTCACCAGCTATATTATATAGTTACATCAGTGGTTCTCAACCTTCTGTTCGCTTCACTTAATAGAAAAAATATTGAAAACTGTAGAAACTGGGTTTTTTCAACACATATATTTAATCCATGTTAAGTATCATTAAACAGATTCATTAAAACAGTGTTTTTAATGTCACATTGTATGGTGAAATAGATTGCAGAACTTGGCGACTTGTTTGGCTTCAGGGCATCCATGGGTCTGGAAGAGGTTGAAAACCACTGACATAGAGTAGATTGGTTTGTTTTGTTTCAGTAAAACATACATAGCACTTCGTTTTTTGTATGTTTTTTACACTAATATATATGTATACTTTAATATATCTACACTATATTTTGTAAACATGTTTATTGGTGGAAAAAAGAGAAAACTCATCTACCAGTACTGAATTAAAAATTAAAATCTGCATTAAAGTAAAAAAATGTAGACTTACTTGATAGGAGTTTGCCATGTCTGCCCTGTTTGCATGCCACTATCAAAAAACAGAATCGTCAATGAATAGGTCGAGTTATCAGATATTTTTGAAGTGATGATCAAAGATTACTGATTCATTTCTCATCTGGTGGCTAAATCCAAAGTACATAATTATTTCACTGTGAATTCTTTCAGTTTAAAAAATGAATCTTAAAAAATTCCACAACGTTAAGGTCAAATGATAAGATAGCTTCGATTTAGAGTCAGTAGGCCAATAGTTTTTTTATGGTGAAATTTTTTATCGTTGCATTTTTTTGTGAAAACTTGAAATTAAATCAACACAAATATTAGTTAGCAATAATAATTCACATGAACAAACTCTAAACAACTTTTCATGTACTGTAGCCTACATTCTATATACAATTTATATATTCAAGACATTCTGGGTGATCATTTTAAAGTGTTTTCCTTTTCGCCAGAATTTGGAAATTTTGTGTGAATAAAGTTTTTTCGATAATCAAGCATAAAAACCTATATAAGAAATAATAGGTTAAGGTCTAAACGTGAGTGTAATGTGTATGTTGAGGACTAACGTGAGTATAATGTGTATGTTTAGGACCGAATTCCTTGTCTTGATTGATTGGAATGAATAAAGACGATGTTGAAGAGAAAACTATATTGTAGTTACAAACAAGTCGGTAAAGAGAAAGATATAGAGGAAAAAATTTTCCACTTTTATTTTTATCAGCAACAAGTGGGGTCGAAGTGGGTTCCTCCTCATGGTGACCCTGAGGTGCAGTAGGGCCCTCCTGTTTTCTCGAGAATACCTTGCTGAATACTGAAAGCCCACATTTCACATCTCTTCCCCCTCCTGTTCTTTCCTTTTCACATTCTTTTTTACCATAGAGGTACAGATGAACGTTTGACTCGCAACATGTTATCGATCTTTGTTTCTTAACTAGGCGTAACAGGTCAGAGCGTGAAGAAACCAGTGGGTTCACGTTTACTTTCTCTACAACTACTTTACCCCATTCTGTCAAAGTAGCCTTTGATAGAATGGGGGTAAAGTCCCCCATAATATTGATAATATTATATAGCTGTCGCTGGACGTGTCCCCCTCTATCTTACATCCACGACCTCAGTTTCCTCCACAGGACTAGCACCCCTTCCTCTGAATATGTGGGCTGTTTCCTGAACATCTTTGCAACTTGCTAAAATTTCACTCCATTTTATACCGACAGCTCCAAAACAAGACGACCTAGTCGGATTAAGTTGTATCTCCTGTTGGTGGTCATATACCAGATGCCTTCCTGCTCATTTTAGCATTTTCTATTGCCAAGGTGCTCGACCTGTGTCTCCTGTATCTGCACTCAGCATCTGACCCATATTCAAATGTTATGTGGAATGGGGCCTACCCCATTCATCTCCCTAGCTGTTCCACCCTTTTCTTTCTCTTCTTCTTCAATAAGCTCTGGTGCGACAGCACCATTCCCACTGCCTGGCACGAAGCCATTTCCATCCCCGTTCTTAAACTAGGTAGACTCCCACAATGTTTCCAGCTATTGCCTAATTGCCCTCACTAACTGCTTTTGCAAAGTTCTTGAACGGATTGTCAATAAACGTTTGATGTGGTGACTTGAATCTTCCTAGTGCTTCACGCCCATCCAGTGCGGTTTTGATAAGGGTTGGTCCACAATTGACCATCTGCATTTTCCTTGACCTCTGCGTTCAGCACGTTTTTCTCCAGTACCAGCACATTATTAGCGTGTTCCTCGACCTTGAAAAGGTCTACAACACCACCTGGTGCCTGGCATCTTTCAAGCCCTGTATGATGCTGGTCCCTTCGAGGTTGTTTACCCCTTTTCTTTCAAGCATTTTTTTCCACCCTCTCCTTTTGCGTTGGGTGGGTGCTGTCATGTCTGCCTGATTCGTCCAGGAGACTGCAGTTCCTCAAAGTAGCATCCTTAGTACCACCTCATTCGCCGTTGCCATCAACTTCATCTCCGGACAGATCCGTTCTCCCATTGTTGCTTCCCTCTTTGTTGACGACTTTGCTATTTTTTTTTGCAGCTTCTACTACTTTTTTGCAGCTTCGTCAAATCCAATTTACCATTGCCCGGCTTCTGCTTCTCTCCTGAAAAGATCGTGTTCATTTCCCCCCCTTACGTCGCGAATTGCGGACCCGTCCCTCATGATAGGACACCAAGACATTATTGTACATGAAGAGGTCCACTTTTTCGGTTTTATTTTTCATCGTCTCTGCTGGCTACCCCATCTCCTCCAGCTCCGGACTCGTTGCCGCAACGTTTTGGATCTGCTGCGAATTCTTAGTCACAGGTCCTGGGGAGCAGATACACACTCTCTTGACTCTCTACCGTTCCTTAGTCCATTCCCGTCTTATGTATGGCTGTGTTGTGTTCTGCTCGACCCTCCTGCCTCGGCCGTCTTCACAGCATCCATCATGCCGAGATTCGTGTCACACTGAGTGCATTCTATTCTAGCCTCATTGCCAGCTTATGCGCTGAGAGCGAGAAGCCGCATTTCCTGGACTCCTGGCCCCGTGGTCAGAGCGTTCACTTCTGACGGCAGTGGCTCGTTTCCCACTCGTGCCATGTGCATTCAGTTTGGGATTTGACACCACAGGGGCAGGTTTTATCGGGGTTCTCCCGTTTCCTCCTACATCATAAACCCTGTTCCATGTTTATCATCCTCATCTCGTCATTATTTCTGCAATTTCAATAAAGTCTGAGGGCCAAATGACATAGCTGTAAAGCCAATCGGTGCCCTCGTTAAATTCCAAGTACCTACTTCTCCTGAACTCTGGGTTAATGCTACCCTTTTTCCAGTTAATATAGGAAAACCTTAATTTTATTTTAAAGAAGGGTTATTATTTTTTTTTAAATTTGTTTGTTGTTTATTATTATCATCAATATTTTCTTTACCTGTCATCATGACTCAATATTGCATTTTGCTGGCCCCTAGTTGGTTAAATCATAGTTTAGGTTGTGATATTAAGTAGTTAATTTAATTCCTAACATGCATATACTTATCAAAGGTATACATGTCTTTAGTTATTTTAATTGTTTGGCCACATATTGCAAGCAAATCTTCGATCTGGCAACCTTAAACAATACTTTTTGATGTGCAGATAAAGAGGAAATTTGAATATTATCGGATCTGTCAATTCAATGTGATATAGCTAGGAATAAAATTAGGTCAGTAAAATTGACAAGAAATTTCAAACCAATAAAAAATTTATTCTTATGATGTATACACTGGATTATTATATTGCATTCAATTCACAACACGTTTATTTTTTTCTTGATTGCTTACTGAGCTGAATGGTTTTTTTTGCCATTTCTAATGCACCTTTTCTTGTCTTATTTCCTCCAATGAATCCATTACTGTGAGCAAAGACGCAATCTGCAATACCACTGACAGCTGTCAATTTTTCATCTCGCAATCCTCTCCATTCTAGCGGCAAGGGTAATCTGGAAACACAATGAAATGAAAAGCTCTTGATATTGTGTACATTGGACATGAAGATCAAATTTTTGTTTACTGAGCGAGTTTCAAACTTGAGAAAGTCGACTTTATAATACCTGTTTTCAAATGATCCAATTTTCACAGGAACACATTGAACACGCCATGTTTTATTTTCATCCGGATATAAAACAAAATTGATCAAAGGCTTCAACGACTTTTCTTGTTCCAGAGAAAACAAATGTTCCGTCCACGGGCATCCACCTTCTTCAAATTCGATGATCTGTTCGCTAGCATCCGTCTAGTTAAAAGAAACAGGTTTAGTAGTCTCACAGTCATTATACACTAGGAGCTGCAACTTTCTCAACTAAATATCTGTAAAGACACCAAACTTCTGTGTATGTATATTAGTACCTTCTGTCTTCCTTCTATCGCTTTCAAAACTAATCCCCTCGCTGGCCACCATACGTTTGAATAATAGTTGAGTCTGTCAGTAAATTCCTCCCCAACCATCTTCATTGCTTCACTGAAGAGTTCCTTCATTTAATCAAACAAGAAGTCATGATACCATTTTTATTTTTACTGCTGGTTGAACGGTTCAACTGGCTGTAAATGGTATAATGTTTCAATTATTCTGACTACTTCATTGATTAAAAAAAAAACTTTAACTGCCCTACTAAAAGACTAAAGTTATGTAGTAGTTACAATTGAAATGTCATGTAATCCCACTGCCATTTTTCTTTCTGTACCAAGCAAGTCTCTTTTACCAGTTGGTTGTATCCAATTTATTCTTTGCCCATTACTATTAACCAATCATAACAATAATAATATAAGCAATTTTTATTTTATGATCAATAAAAAATAATGTATCACCAATTTTAACCCATTGTTTTGGTATTAAGTCCCAAATCTTTTTAAAATATTTGTTCTTTGCTTGATGATTATACAGTGCAGCGCTGATAATGAGGTCAAGTGTCCTGAAATATGTTCACTTGTGAAGAATTTGACAAACAAACAAAAAGTTGTATAAAAACTATTACTTCTATCAGTTTTAAAGTAAGTTGGGTACACCATGGTTTAAGTTATTCAGCAAGTTTATGATACATGAACAAATAGTGGACAGAATACGAACACATATGAAGAGCTTATTTCCAAAACTTCTTAACTCCACTTTTGATCATTCTTTAGTTAATAGGCTCTGAAAATTATCTGTGCATCGCTAATTCCAAATATATTATTTTCAAGATTCAGAACTTATTATTTCTTACTGAAAAGCACTCTCAAAAACCATGTTTATATGCAAAGTCTATGGTCAAATGAATACAAAAAAACCGTTTCCTCAACATTTTTATTTCATGGACTTAAGACGTTTTGGAAATAAGCTCTTCATGTGTTTCCTTTACCAAAAACAGCCAATTGACTCGTGCAACAAGCAAAATAAAAAACGTGCAACACAACAATCACACCTACGTCAGAGTTTTTCCCTTTTTCGTTCCATTTGGGATTCAAGTAACTCACTCTTGAACTGAGGTTTGTTGTGATACGGTATCTGACAAAAAGCACAAAGTGGTAGCAAAATACTTCTAATTATTTTTTTATTTTTTTTCAGATAGGGTATTGAGGTACTGTATCTTAAATTTAAAATACAGGGTGTTCTTAAAAGATCTAGTCAAATTTTAACCACAGTTGCAAACAACCCAAATAAACATCGGCCTGGAAATGGTTCGTTGTGTCATACATAAACAATTCAGGTGAATTGACTCATAATCACTGTAGGTGTGCAAATGAATATGCATTTCTGGACCATGTTTATATGGTCTTTTCTTTCTTATTTTTATGCATAGCATCTGTGTTAAAAAAAAACAAACAATTTTACTAGACCTTTTAGGAACACACTACATCTTCACATAGAACTAATGCAAGGTTTTCAGCTCAGAAAGGTTTACAAAATTCAGCATCTATAAACGATGTAGAAGGTTATAGTGACAAACTAAATGTAATCAAGAAATCTTCTCAACCGTTCTAGTAATTAATAAATGCTGATGCAACCAAAATATGCTTATTCATCCCGATAATAATTATTTTTCCCATCCACACCTTGATTAAAGATGTGCAAAACCTGAACACTAGAAAACTAATTCGTTAAAAAAAAACCACATAACTGCATACAAAGGTTCAGAAAAAAACATGCTACGTTTACATAGAACATGGTTTCAACCAAACAGTTAATAAAAGGGGTTAGCTCATGGAGTAGTAATAAAACCAAATTTTAACTATTTTATAATCACAAATGTAAGAAATCTAGTAAAAGAATATTCAAAGCTGAAGACAAACTAAAAACAACAGTTAGCATCAAGATACAAGCAGGCACATTAAAGATTAAGTACATGGTGGGTGGACCATCAATTTATGATATTACAATTTGCAAAAAACAAGTTGGCTACACAAACGGAATGGATTGATGATGAGGCCAAGATAAGCACATTTTTTAGCAATTCAATCAGAAAAAAAAAAAATACTTTAATCAAAATAGAAATACCTCATTTCTCCATCGTTCTGCGCTATTCCGTTGTCAATCGCATCAATTTCTTCCATGAAACTTTCATACAATTTGTTAAAGAAAAGCTTGACTTCTTCACTTTCCACAGATTTGTTAAGCATCTGGCCAATTATTCGTTTCCCAAAGTGGTAATACACCAGCCCAGCGCTACTTAATTTTGTAACCCACGGAAAAGCGGAATTCAGGCTATTCATCGTTTCTTTGAAATCACTGGGGGAGGGGGAAGAACAAGTAACATAAGTAACTCATTTTAAGTCAGAAACAAAATCATTTACAAACAAATACATGTTTATAATATTTTTTACCTTTGATGGTGATCGTATCTATGTTTTGTCGAATCGAACACACCCCCTACATCAACAACTATGTCACAGTCATTAAGAACACTTGGTGTGCGACTTCTGTGAATATTAAATTAGAAAACCATTAATTCCCTACCCTGTTAAGCATAAAATAACTATTGATTTACTGTAAATATTTTATTTATGCACAAAATTGCATAAAATTTAAACAAACTGTTTACTCTTCATCACCAGAAAAAATTCTTAATGGGAAATTTGTTACCTTACTGTACTGAGCAGATAAACATTTTTATTACACCTCCACAATGTTTCACATCCCTCCTAGAAGCTTTGTCAAGTAGAAAAAAAAGGAAAAGACACAGATGAACTGTTTTTACTACTACACTTAAAAATAGGGTACTTTCCGGTTATAGCCGGGCCCAGTTTGATGTTGCTATTTGCTTGTACTTAATTATGGATTTATTTTGCAGGTTAGGTCAGGAAAAACAAAGAAGTGTATTAAACGTATGATATTGTTTTGTTTTCCCAACCTAACTTGCAAAATAAACCTATAATTACGTACAAGCAAATAGCAACATCAGACTGGGTTTGGCTATAACCGGAAAGTACCAAAAATATCAGTGTTAACAGTTCACCTGTACAGTATATCTTTTGCACTTTTTTTTTGTTGCGTACGTTTCTTTTTTACCCGAAGAAGCCTTTAGAAGGGAGGCGAAACTTTGTGGAGGTGTAAAAAAAAGTCTACCTGCTTAGGAAGGTGAAAATATTTTCCTTTCAAAATTTTTTACTGGTGATGAATTGTTAAATTACAAGAGAGATCACTTAGGGAATACAATATGAATATGTTACACCATCCAATTCAAACACTGACCTTACTATGACAGCACTATTATATTCAGGTAGCCGCTTCAGCAAATAGCATGCAAGAACTTCATCACAGTGAAAGGTTCCATTGTGAGTTCCAATTCGTACTTCACTGGCAACTTTTTTGACTGCTGGCTCTCCAAACATTATGATGCGGTTGAAAGACACAGATCTTTGAAAATATCTAATGGTCTGTGAAGAAATTGGAATGAACTTTATAATTATGGAATAAATTCAGGAAGTCCTCGCCCTTTGTGATTAATCCGTTCTGAAGAATTTTGAACAACTGCATTAATAACTCGTGCCAGTCATTGGTGCTTAAACAGGATGTATTTATTCAAATATACATTTATTTCAAAGGACAAATAAGGCTAAATGATCTATGACTATGAACCATTATTTTATTTTTAAAAATGCAGTGTTACTGGAAATGTGTTTTTGCAGGAAGTAATACTAATTTTACTTCCTTAATAGAAGCAGATTCCTACAAGCCCAACAAAAATGAATGTTTAATAATTTTAAATATAAACAATATAGCGCACCATACAGAATAATGCACAACATATTCGGGATAAGCGATTTTGTTGGTGAAGCAGGGAATAAAAGTTTTACATTTATTAACTATAGTCCTAGTTGCTTACGCATGATAAACATCATTTTCAAGGAGTTTTTTTTTTTGGCATTCACATTATTAAGGAAACCCATTTAATAAGGAAGTCAGCCAAACATTGTGAACTTTCAATGTCAACGCATATGTGATAAATACAGGTTGGACCTCACAATCTGGAAAACTTGGGACCAAGAAGTGGCCGGATTAGTGGATATTCCGAACCAGTGAAGCTTAAGAAAAAAATGGCAAAATAAACTGCAAATTTAATAATTATCAACTACACTAAAGCATTCACTGTAAATTTAGTGAAAATTCCACGTCCCAAACCACCGAAGCTGCTGCTGGACTAGTAAATTCCACATAAGTGAGGTCCAACCTGTACAGCTGAGCAATATAAACTCATGCCTCATATTTGTTTCCTACTTTTTTTATTTATATAACTTTGTATCGTTGAAGTAATTAGTACATGCCATTCCATGAATCACCGAAACATGAGTTATGAAAGCTTTTCCTACAAATATTCGGTTATTTTTGTTGCACTTCGCCTACGTATTTACATTTTAACAGGTATCATCAAAAGCTATGACAACAAATTTGTAAAAATAGGCTTTTGTGAAAACTTTGTATAAATACACTGATACACAGCTCCGCCTATTAATAGAGTTCTGTTCATACCACAAAATTGGATACCCCCCTCCCAGCTTTTAAAACAACCCCCCCCCCCCAGTCCCGAGCGGGTATGGATATAACAGGGGAGCAATGTGTCTCGGCAAATGCAGTGTCAATTGTCATAGAAATGATAACAATTACAAATTGTTTTGTAATTTGTATTTTGTGTTTTTGTCAATTATGGACCCATGGTCTGAAATAAAATAATAATAATAAATAGATAAAAATGTAACCCAAGTATTTATAGAGTTACTGTATTACAGTATAGACTTTAATAAGGAATTTTAAATCAATCAACCTGTTGATTTAATAACCATGAAAGTTGAGTAAGGTTACTACATATTAGTCTTATTACTGTATATAATATATAGTATATAGAGTATGTTATAACAAATAGTTATGTAATTAATAAAGGTTATATTTGTTTTCTCACCTTCAGAATTGGAATCCTCATAAAAGTCGTTTCACCTCAGCTAATTCTAGTGAAAATCAAACGATATTCAGCAGATTTTTGTTACAAACACCAAAAGCAAAGTTTGCCAAACCACACCTTTTAAAACGCTAAAAAAACTGGCTAAAACTTATATAGTACCTAGTACCGAACCACATGGATAAAAGGCAAGGCATTTAATTTTTTAATGGACCAAGTCCACGTTTCAGTTTCACAATTCACATATGTGTTTATACTCGAGTCATATTTACATGTTGTGAGTTACATTGTTTAGATCAGGTTTGGTTTAGGTGTTTTTTGTTTGGTTATTAAAGATGTAAACATTAGTAAGATGAGGTACTGTTGTGTTAAGATGTAACAATAATGAAATCATAAACTGTAAAGTGTAAACATTAAACTAACCAACAGTTATAAAATCGCGTGTATGGTATTACAGCATATGTACAGTATCTATTGGTACAGAATGTAGTTATTCATTGTATTGTAAGATTACGCTTGTATGTGTTTTATAAATACACACACACACAAAATGCATATGCATAACCATAAACGTGATTTTGCATGCTGAATTCTTGATATTTCGGTACTGTATGCTTAAATTACTGGTTTGGCTAATTTGCAATAAAAATTGTAAAATAATTTATTAAAAATTAAATGTACGTTAACGGTCCTCTTTCTTACACTTTGAAAGAAAGGGTAAGAAATTGGCAATAAAAATTAATCTACTTAACAGCGTAAACACTGTGTGAAATGACATCTACAGCATGTCGAAAATGTAGTTTCATAATAAATTAATGATAATTTTTTTATCATAATTAATAAGATACCTTGGTATTAAACAACAAATAAAAAATATGAGAAGATGACATCCGATGATGATGATGACGATTTGCCAAAATTCGAGTCCATAGCTAACTGCTTTGATTATCTATCTCTTACTTCTAAAGGTAGGGTTTTCTTGTATTTATTATATTACATTAAGTTGGCATTCAGAGATTTAATTTGATTTTAGTTTTGCTTTTGCATTTTTGTTTTGTTAAGGGTATGCTAATTTTCTCCATATTTACGGACTTTCTTTCATTTTTTGTAACTGTTTTTCATCAACAGATTATTTTGTTCCATGGAGCATACCAGTAGTGGAAGAAATTCCCTCACCACTGCAATTTTATCGACAATGGGTATCTCCTAATATCCCTGTCATTTTTAAGAATGCAGTTCAACATTGGCCAGCTATTACAAAATGGAAAACTGAGTACTTGAGGTATTTTGCAGATATGCTTTTGAAACCTATGTGGAATTTGCTGTATAGGTTTCTTTTTATTTGAATTTGTTTTTCTTGTGGTTTGAATGTTTGTATTCTGGTAGAAGTAAAGTTGGAAACAAGTTAGTGACAGTTGCAGTAACACCTAATGGATATGCCGATGCTGTATATCAGGTAGGGTGTATGTATAAATATTTTTTCATGATACATTTTTTTTAGAACTAATTAGTACTACTTCGGTAACAGGACTACTTTGTTTTGCCAGAAGAAAGAAAAATGCTGTTTAGTTCGTTTTTGGATGTAATTCATAGCAATTCAAAAGGAGTGTTCTATATTCAAAAACAAAATTCCAACTTTACAACGGATTTTGAGGAACTTCACAAAGATGTAGAAATTGAGATTGCATGGGCTTCTGAGGCATTTGGTAAGTAAAAATAATTTATTATAATAATTTGCTAATGTAAGTCTGTCTACCTATACTTGGCTCAATTCGAATTCAACTAAACGGTTTTTGAATGTTGTCGTCACGAGATGATACCAGGTGCCAATCGGTTGGCGGGCTTTTTACTAGTACATTAATATATTGGGTAAAATGCTTATGTATGTTACAATAGGGAAAGATTAGATTTGTAATTCAGTGCATTGGTTCTCATCGAAATCTGCTTAATGAATAAAGTGCAGTGTGTTTTGAATTATGTCAAAATAAAGCTACTATCAAAACTACTACTAGTAAATAATAAAGAAGAAAAAAGACAAATTGGGGATAATGAGATGTAGCTATTGGAAACCTTGTGGAGTTGGTGGATTTGCGAACCACTGAAATATTCAATTTTTGTTTCACTATTTCTAGGTAAAAAACCTGATGCGATTAATTTTTGGTTGGGTGAAAAAGCTGCCGTCACATCCTGTAAGCTAATTGCTTTTACCCGTATATAAGAAGTAATAATGTCATTACAAACAGTAAATGAAATTCTGTTTATAGTACATAAAGATCATTACGAAAACATGTATTGTGTGATTGCTGGAGCGAAGACCTTCACACTATTTCCACCAACAGACTTGCCATGGATTCCTTATAGTAAGAAGAAACTATACTGGTTAATGGATAGCAACCTCGTTTAATCAGACAAATGTATTTTTCATTTAAGCTGGTTTTTGTTTTTCATAATAGAACAATACCCAGTTGCAAGGTTTAGATCAAAAGACAGTGGTGATGGCTTTGATGTGGTTCCTGAAGAGGACAACACCAAGGTAATAAAAGAAGTTACTTCGTTGATTGGTGCAATCAGTGGCAGATTTAGAACCGACTTTTGGGAGAGATTCACATGAAATTTCGTGGCAAATATATCTAAAAATTACGTTGGTTTTTTAGAAAATTAAGCTTCAAAGGGCTGTTTTGAATATTTAAACCCTAAAAAATGCACAATTTAGTCATTTTTGCCATTTTTTCCATGAAAACATATAGCATTAAACACGTCAATGAACTAAACATGTTCTGGAGGGGAGTTGAAACCCTTTCCATAAATCTACCAGTGGGTGCATACTTCACACATCTTGCAAATAAGTTTAATTTAGTACAACAGTAGTAATACAGTGTTGAACATTTAATGCTAACAAAGTTGTTTCAATTGATGTACATTTAATGCTAACGAAGTTATTTTAATTGATGTACATTTATGCTAACAAAGTTGTTTTAATTGATATAATAATATACGGTAACTATTATCAACTTGAACTGTTAATAATCCAGCAACGTTTATGCTAAAAACAGTTGAAAACGTCTCGTAACTGTTGATATATTTGTGGTTTATTTTGTCTTATTACTTGGGTTAGTTTAAACGCAAATTACTTTATATACAGTAGAAGAACAAATTTTATTGGTAGGTACCTTGGATTCCAGTGGATGTGTTAAATGCTGACTACACAACATATCCAAACTTTGCCAAAGCTACACCTTTAAGCTGCACAGTGGAAGCGGGCGATGTCTTGTATTTGCCATCTTTGTGGTTTCATCATGTTCAGCAAACGCAAGGATGTATTGCAGGTAATTATTAGAGATTAAAGAATATATGGGGATTTTGTCTATTCTTCACATACTAACTGAATAGTACCAGACATACTGTATAGTAATATTAGATTGATTGATTTTAAATTAGACATATTAAGTGATGTAGTATTTTTGATCATTTAATTTTGTTTTTTGTCACTTCTAGTAAATTTTTGGTATGACATGGAATTTGACTGCAAGTTTGTTTACAACAAATTTTTGCAAAGCATCGTCCAACTACAAAAATAACTTCATGAACATAATACATCATTTATTATTATTATTATTATTAAAATCACATGTTTGATTTCTGCCAATGTATTTTAATGAATACAATTTTAAGAAATCTGATAATTTTATCAAAATATCAGAATAACTAACGTTTATAATTTCATTTGTATTCAATGCCAATTTTTGTGAATGATTAAAGATGTACATAGCAAACTTGATTTTTTAAAAACATTTTTACTTTTTAATAATCTCACTTTGACATTTTGCATATATCAAAGGTGCTATCGTTTTGGTTATGCTTTTGTTTCAAAGTACGATTTAGTTTTTTAGGTACTACTATAACTGGTGAGTATAATTGTTCATTCGTTCGTATTTTCCAATTTGGTGACAGCCTCTTGGTAATCTATTTCTTATTTTTGATGTGAAAAATATCCTTATTTTATTTTTTATTTTTTCATTCACCCTGTACAAACATTTTTTTGTTGGATTAAAATACTCACATTCTATGCATGCCAAAGTTGTTGTGCATTGCTCAAAATTATATGTAGTGCCAGATTTTGGGTGTGACTGGGTGTGAAGTCAATGGCATAATAAGTTCCAAATGGCATATATATCGTATATCACAGTACTAGCCTATTTATAAGCTATGGTGTATATACGTGTAGAGGGCATCAAAATTTGGCCTTGCTTAGGGCACCATGTTACTACCTAAGTTTTCCTCTGATCATACGTTCCTTCTCACCCTCTCTTCTTTCCCTCGCACCTCTCATCCAGCACTCCACCAACCTTTCAAAGCGAGCCCTGCACACAGGCACTTCAGAGAATTCTAGCATTGATCAGCTTGATTTTTTTGGTATGGACAACGATCTGTTCACTGTAAGCCAGTTAGTTTTCCATGCCCGTTTGTCGCACCTTAGTCGGAAGAAAACTAAGAAGAAAAAGGGAAAAGTTAAGTTTGTGTCTTTGGGGTCTGACCCCGCTCCTTCTTTTCCACTATCCAATGTCACTCTTCCAGTGGAATTGTAATGGTCTCTGCACTTGTGCTTCCGAACTTCATGTCCTTCTTTCTATCATGATTTGCCTCCAAGAGACCAATGTTCACTCGGACCACTCTTTCCTCCTGCCTGGTTATCAACTCCTTCAACAGGATATTTTTCCCACCCTTGCTTGAAGAGGTGTTCTAGCGGCAGTTCAACAGGTTGCAACTTCTGTTCATCATTCCACCCAGCTTCAGGCTATCATTACCAGCTACCTTCCGTGGCGGGTCACCCTTTTCTTTTTGTATCTCCTCTCCCATCTAACCACCACTTCCTTTGCTGCAAACTCCTTTTCCTCCTTGACGAACTGTTGACTCCCTTCATCATCCTTGGTGACTTCAATGCCCATCATACCACTTCGGCTCTGCCTATTTTTCCATCTGCGGTACCGTGGTGAAGTGGTGGCCGACCTCAATGTATGCATCTTGAACGATGGCTCTACCACTCATCTTTCTGCTGCTTTTCAGACTTGCAATGCTATTGATCGCACTATCTGTAGCCCTGCCATTGTCCCCTTTGTTTCCTGGTTTGTTCATCTAGATCTATGTGGCAGTGACCACTACTCCATCCTTACCCACCTTCACCGCTGTGGTCTTGTTCCCCAGTCCCCTCAGCACTGCATCTTCAGAATGCTAACTAGGGCAAATTCATTACTCGACAAAGACTTGTTTTTGTTATGGGTGCCAGGCCACGTCGGTATCCATGGCAATGAATTAGCGGATACAGTGGCTAAAGCAGGGCTACTACCCATGCCATATTTTTTAACTGAAGTTACATCATCTGACCTGCAACTTTGGCAAAAATGGCAAATTTGTTTAGCCTGGAAAGAGGAATGGGCCGCACTGGACAACAACAAGCTGTGTGCTATAAAAGATACTGTCAGAGTATGGACGACTTCCTTTTCTGACGTCAGAAAGAAAGAGGTAATGCTGACACGGTTACGGCTAGGACATACGCAATTCTATCACGCATTTCTTTTTTGTAGGGAGTTTCCACCTTGGTGCCCTACATGTAAAACCTAAGTGTCAGTCCATCATGTCCTGGTAAATTGCCCACTTTATGAACCTTGACGCAGAAGGTGCCTGCTGCCTCTCACTATTTCAGAAGTGCTTGGGAACAACGTCTGAACCATTCATAATGTTTTTAGGTTTTTGAAGCTGTCGGGTCTTGACCAGCTCATCTAGTGGGCTGATTAGGTTATATGTTTATGTGGGCGCCATATTACAAGCCGTTGATGCGTCTCTCAAACCAAATACCCACCTACCTCACTAGACTCGCTGAGTGGGCTGACTTCTCTCCCTCTGCCCTTCCTGACGACATTTACTACCTCATCATGAATTTTTTCCTCTGCTACCCATTCCTCCATCTTACTCCTCTGGTTTTCCTGCTTGTCATTCTGTCCCATGGTCGACCGACGAGATAGCTTCGGCTATCCATGACTGCAAGGAAGCTTTATGTCATTTTAACATCCCTGATCATAATTTTCAAATGACTCTGAGCAGTCACCACCTCATTCTGTTGGCGAAACACAATTCCTGGAGGACATAGTGTCTTCTCTGACCAGCAGTATGTTGTTCGCCCGTGTTTATGATTGAGTTCCGTCAGGTTTGGGAGATCTCCTTCTTCTCCCTCTTCCGTGAACAGTGAAGCCTTTATCACTGAGCCGACAGCTGTAGCTACCGCCTTAGTTTGTCACTTTGCAGATTTAGCAGTGGCCGCCATTACAATCCAAGGTCCTAGCGACAAAATAACACTTTGCTGAAGGATTACCCTTGTCCTTAATCTCTTCTCGTTCTGAATTTTGTGATTACATTTACGTCCAGATGATCAAGTTTTTGTTATGTTCTTCCGCCCTATTGTTGTTGGCTATCTTTAATGCTGTTTTGAATTCCGGCTCTATCCCATCAGCCTGGCAGGAGGCCCCTGTCATTCTGATTTTGAAACTGGGTCAGGATCGTACCACTGCCTTGAGTTATTCCCTAAGCAGTTGTATTTGTAAAATTTTCGAGTGTATGGTTAACAAACATCTCACGTGGTGGCTAGAGCATGTCTTTCTTCACTATCATTCAGTGTTGCTTCTGTCGCGGCCACTCTATCATTGACTACCTGGTTTCCCTCGAGTCATGCCTCCAAGAAGCCTTCCTCCTCCACCAACATGCTGTGGGAGTGGTTTTCGACTTTGAGAAGGTTTATGACACGGCTTGGCTATCTGCCCTGCTTTCTCTAGTCATTCCTCTCCACTCGCTTGTTCGGGATTTGCGTTGGATCAGCTTTATCCCATTGGTTTCTTTAAGAAAGCGAGAACACCCAGGGCAGTGTCCTGAGTAGCACTTTGTTCATTGTTGCCATTACTTCCCTTGCCCAGCAAACCCCACCTTCATTACTACATCCCTCTTCGTTGACGACTTTATTTTTTTTTCCTTGTACCACCTTGCAGTAGTAAAATGCTACCTTCAACTTATCATCTCCCGTCTTGACTCCTGGGCTACCGCTCATGGTTTCCGCTTCTCCTGACAACACTGTGTGTATGTTCACTTTTGCCATAAACGTGTTATACACCTTATGACCGTGTTATGCAACGTGTTATGACCCTCAATCATGGTGTTACTGTCATTGCTGTCTGAACCAAGGTCCGCTTCTCTGTTTCATTTTCCATTTGCAAGCTGGTTCCCCCATTTCTGTTACCTTTTATCTTGCTATCAAAAGGCGCTTGATCTGCTTTGCATCCAGTCATCCCACCTGGGTGGTGTACTGTCTCACACTGTACAGGCTTGTTGTATGCTCATGATCGACATATGCTTCAGTTGTCTTTACCTCAATGTGTAAATCCTACCTCCTTCGCCGCCTCAGCATTTCCACCCTGCTCTCTAGCTTTCAATTTCACAGGCCCCACCCTTTCCCCATACCCCTGGGATTTCCCAGAGGTTGTTGCCCTCCTTGCCTTGCCTGCTTTCCAAAGTTTACCACCCAATCCACTGAATACATCGGTTGCATTTGCCAACTTTTTCACACTCATTATGCTTGTTCTAGTGTACACTGGTGGTTCTAAGCAAGGTAACCTTGTAAGGTTTGGTTGCACCTCCCGCTAGTGAACCTTCAGCAGGTCGTCTCCATGCCCAGTTTAGCGTTTTCATGGCTGAAACTGGTAGCGATTGCTTATGCGCTTCCGCTGTTTCTACGCACCAACGAGTTTCACTTCCTTATCTGTTCAGATTCTTAGTGTGTTCCAGGCCCTCCTTGACTTCTATTCTACTCACCCCTTGGTCTCTTTCATCCATCACATTCTTAATCTTCACTTTTTTCATGATTACTCTATTTTATTTCTTTTCGTGCTTGTTCATGTTGGTATCGCAGGGAACAACCAAGGTGATGCGACTGCGAAACTCGGTCTGATTGATCGATTTTTTCGTTTGTTCACCGCATTTCAGAGTTGGGCAAGTCTGTTGTTTTTGTATGAGTGCTAGGCCACATCGGTATCCAAGGCAATGAACAAGTGGATGCAGCGGCTAAAGCAGGTCAGCGGTTGATTTGTTTTTATCACATTGATTGGATATTGTGCGTTTAATTTCCACTCGTGACGACAACCACAGTGCTGCACGCCTCGCAGCGCTGCAATGAGTTATGGGTTCCAGTTCTTTGACCAGCATGCACAAACCAGTTGTAGGCTTTTCCACTGCTAGGTGTGGTTAACAGTATCTTTTGTGAATAAGTGTACCCAAAGTTGTGAAGCTGAGAGGACCCATTTCTGTGAGGTTATGTGTGGCGAGTGATCCTGTGATTTTTTTATGAAACAACAACAATTGGTTTCTCCGACAATGTGCTTGCACACAAGTCACTCATTGTATTACAATCAATGATCATTCCTCCAACCCGACTACCCGTCTCCTTCCTCCCCACATCATCTTATTTTTCAAGATAAAATTGTGGCTGAAAGGTATTATTTTGACACTGAAAAGATCTATTATAGGCGAAATTGCAAGAGGTGATCGGCAAACTATAAATCTGCTTTTAGCACTTAGTGAATTTTTGGATGAGTTTCACAAAATTAACAGAATTGGCATTCATCGTGTTGTCTTAACAATTAGTGACCCTTATTTATTTATTTAATTAAAATAAAATAAGCAATACCCTCTCCACCTTATGCTGATAGCACCTTGGCACAAGGAAATAGAATCTTGAATAGAAAACAAGAATTGAAAGAAAAAAAGACTCCCCCTTGAGTCGTCCCAGTAGCTCAGAAGGCAGACCATATTGTGAGAGGTCCCTGGTTCGATCTCAGGCTGGGACAAGGTTTTTTTTCTTTTTTTTACAAACCTAGTATTTTTTATTCAAAATAGAAAACTTATTAATTCACTAGTAAGAACTTTGGTATGACCCATTTGATCAGTTGGGTATGAGGTGCTGCTGGACTTCACCTTTAGAATAGGTGTAATTTTAATTGATAATCTAAAGCCAGAAGGAAGTGTAGAAGTATAAACAAGTTGCTGATGTTAAAGATAGTGATCTCTGCATAACTTACCAGTTATACCAATGAAACACTACACATCTTAAGAAATGAACTCTGCATCAGTATGTGTGGAATAGATATTAAGAAGTGGTGCACCCATATCATGACAGGTGACTTTAATGAGACACAAGTCATCCAATGATCACAGAATAATAGGTTAGATCTATTATTCTGTGTCCAATGATGGCCATTTTCAAGTAAGTGTTAAGAGACTTTTTCTTAAGTGTGGGAATATGCAAGTAAGGAGTAGGTGCTATAAATTGGAAGTCATGGTTAACTGCTCTTCTATCGCCATGATTCCTCTAAGATTTGTTTTCTGCCCTACTTATTTCCAGAGATGTTAGATTGTAGATATGATACGTCGTTCGAATTTATAACAAGAACTCTTAATCCATATATTTTATTTTTGTGATAAAATCTTAGTTTTGTTTCATATTGCTGGTCGAAATGAACAGGCCTTGTTAACCATATTGAATTAACTCACTTTTTATATTTTCCGAGTTAATGCATGAAACAAGTCCACTAAGTCATTCTCTAGACTAGACATAGACGAATTATATTGCTGAACCCATTAGAGTTACACATCACTATTAACCAATTGGAATGTGTATGAGTCCATGCATACAACCATATGGACTATGGACAAACCATACATATAATCATTTTTGTCAAATTGGATGTTTTTTGACTTAGTTCAGTACGGTCTAAGACGATCCAATTGATCTATTCGACACACTTTGAAGATATACGCTTCTGTGGGTGCGATATGAAGTGCCTCTGGGTGTTCTGTGCACTACTTAAACATCGGTTACCTACCTATAAAGAATTGCTTTTGACTTTCATTTCTTTATTGATGAATAAAAATTGTGTTGTACAACGAAACAAAGGAAAACACTGTAGACATTCCTGGATTGGTCGTCCTCGAAAACATTTTTGGGACTCGTTTCATGAAAGCGTAAAGTTGAATTCCTGCAAAGTAAACGTACATATACTGGCACTGGGTTTATCCCAAATTTTTGTGCCATAAATTGCCTTCATCTTACAATAAAAACATATACACTGGAGTATTATTTCAACTTAGATTTATTGTAGTCTCGGTCTACGTCGAATCTTACAAGCATAAACAAAACATTTTTTTCTGAACAATACAAAAAAAAAATAGGTCTTAAAAAAATATTTATATAACTACTGTATACACACATTTTTCTACCGCATCTTCAAATCCTATCCATGATCAAAATAAAAACAAAATAGAAGTTTTCCCAACTAAAAGGTACCAACATAGGCACTGGTATTTTAAGGCACGATATTATGGATCTTTGTACAGCGCAAGCAATGCAAATCCACTGGTGATTCCACAGCTCATTCATATTGGTCACATCAAATAATAAGAACCGATAACAAATTGTCACAAAACTTTGTACATCACAACTTTATTCAACGGCTTCCTAAATTACCGAATAGGAATGGTCATAACACACCGTGTTGGTGTGTGCCATTTTAAAAACATGATTGAACATGTTTGAAGAATGAATATTTTTATCGTTTTCACTATTTCATTATTGCTGTTGTTTGATAGTGAAAATTTGACGTCAATTTTGCATGACATGTTCAAACATTACATATACTGCATCGTTTCGTTGAGAGCATAAAGATATCAAGGATATATTCGATTGTCAAATGGCATTGATAAAAATGTACAAGTTTGTTTTATACTTTGGTTAAAAAAACAATAGGAACTAAAACAAATACAAATTTAAAACACTATAAATGGCGAAGGAAACTTGTACAAACAATACTACCAAACTTATCGCTGCCGTGTCACATGAAATTTTGTTGTTCTTGACCTCAGTCATCATAATAATTTTTTTTTTTTGAAGTTCTACAGAGATGTGAACAAACCGAATCTCAGTAATAAACACTTGTAGCACAGGTTGGACCTCATTAATCCGGAAAAATTGGGACCAAACAATGGCCGGATTAGCGAATTTTCCGAAATAGTGAAGCTTAGGGGAAAATAAACTATTAATTTAAAAATTATGAACTAAAGTATTCACTGTAAGTTCCAATCGCCGAACCATCGAAGCTGCTGCTGGATTAGTGAGGTTCAACTTGTAAGCTTGTTTGTGTATCATATGGTTTGGTACATACTGTATAATATCCTTTTATGAACAGTGAAAGAAAACTAATTATATAGAAAAAAATCTTCTTTTGAAAAATATCGAACCAAACACAATTAAGTGTTCACACATGAAAATCAAAACAATTGACATTAAACCTGGTACTGTAGCTCATGCGCTGTACACTAATGTAAACTTTTGGAACAAAAAAACTTCAAAATTAAAGCGTCCACTCTGTATGGCACCTTCCAAAATATACTTTTTCTAATACAGTAAAAAAAAAAAAAAAAATCTAACGTATTGGAATTTATTACAAAAATATAAATATAATTTTAAACGAAAAGTCCTGTATGATAATACCGTTAACTGTACAAGTTATAAATTTGCAAGGCACACAATCAGCTCGTACCTATAAAGGTTGACATGGAAACTTCAGATATTCATGGTCGAACGTGTTATGAAAATAATTATAATAAATTGACATAAAACGCACATGTATCACAATGCACGTGTTTTTCTTAATGGCATCATTTGTAGGTTTCAAATAACTTTTGACGTTACGCATTGAAACTTGTAACTTGGCTTTCGTTTACAAATAATATGATGGCATTGCGATTGACTAGATTATGAAAGTTAATCTCGAAAGTTGGTGTTGACTGTCAAATGACAAATAACGAGTGAAAGAATTGAAAGTGTTGCAGGGTGTAACGCAACATAAATATATATAAAACAAAATAATGAAAGAATTGTCGTCGATTCAACGCGAAAAAATCGTGAACTATTCACAAAATTCCTTTGGCACTCGGAATGTACATCGGTTTGAACCCTTTTTTATATATGGAACTACTAGGCGGTTCCTAAAATATAACATACTGATATTTCTTTTAAGTATACATACAAGTTGTCCCAGAATTTAGCTATTTCAGTGAACTGGGACAAAATTTCAAAAACTTGTGTCTATTGATGCTTATGGTGTTTAATGTGTCATAAATGTAACAATTACATTAAAAATGCTTTTTATATACTGGCATATAGCGTCCGCCATATTTGTTTGTAGTTAACAGCATTTAGGCAGTGACACTCGTGAGACTAAGATGGATCCATGGACACCTCATTCATCAAAATCCAATTAGCCTATAGGAGGGTCTAAAGAATATATGGCATGTAGTGTCCGCCATATTGATTTTTCATTGGCGCTCACCATATAGTGTTACTCGATAGACTTAAGACAAATCCATAGACATCTCTTGCATCAAAATTGAGTAATCTTGTTTTTGTATGTAGAAACTCACAACTCAAGCTAACATAAAGAGTATAAAAAGCATTTTTATGTACTTGTTGTATCGTAATTAGGTAATAAACGTGGCATTATGTATTTTTTAATGAATTTGTCCGATTTCATGAAAATACAGCTAATTCTGGGACAACCTGTATGAGTGATACTACTTTCAAATGCATGCTTTTTTTCATGTGAACGAATTTCATTAAAAAAACAGTATTTTTCAAACTCATGGAATGTTATTTGAAATGGAAAAATATTATTCTTAAAAGCAAATATATTTTTCTGATCTGGCAAAATCAACAAACCAATTCGATGTTCAAATCTTTCATCAGAATCTGTGATATTCGCAACTAAATAATGCATTCGTGGAAATACATTACTAAATTCATTATCATAATATATATAATGGCACGCGTTAAAGACTTCAACTAGGAATTTTTTCCACTTAACTCCCAAGTTTCGATGTAGAATCGATGTTCTATTATGGCAAATTTCTATGGCTATCTTTTTGTACTCTTGGAATTAAAATAAAATGCAATATGCTTCGTTGTTCGCATTGAATTTTGATATAGTGATAATATATTAATGGGACTCGTGAAAATCAGCTAGCTCACATCAGTCTAAATCTTAAAGAGGGTCGCCCAAAAATATCTTCCTTTGTTTTTAATGATATGAACGTTCGTCGTCTTTAAGCGATATTTTCTCTTTTGGAATCGTGCAAATCAAAATACTCTGTTTCTGCACAATAACTAGTGAATGTTGTTTTTAAAAACTTTGAAATTAAAATAACTAAAAAATACGGAAGTTTTTCCATTCTTATGTACAGTTCGTTATGGCACACCATCTACTGTTCGTGATAAAAACACTTCTTTTTTTTTTCAACAGTAACAATATAACTTGCATTTCAGGTCATTTCTGGCAGGTATTTTTTCAGAGCCTTCACGAATATCCTGTTGAGTTTTCCGCAATTTGTGTGTGATGTCAATTTCAGCGCCTGTTCCATTGGCTGTAAAAGTTGAGTTTTCAAATCGCTTCCTAATTTGTACTGTAAAATATATAAAAAAGCGAAACTCTTAAGTTTCAAAACTAAAATCATGATTTCATCATTAAATAGTTGCTAAATCATCCACCAGGTGCCACTACCATCTGTGCAGAAAAACAAATCAAATTGCCAGCCAATTGAATTCTGGTAAAAAGTAAGGGTAACATGTAAAACAAACATTTACATTAAAACATATACTTACAGCTTCAAATGTTTCATATACAGCTTTAAATGCAGGTTGCTTGTCACTATGAAACACTGCTCGGTTTCCATGCAGGACTGCAATTCCATTTCGTTCAGCGTGCTTGCAAACACTCATGTACATGCAGTGGTCGGAACGGAAATTCCAATCGCATGAGTAAACGTACAACTTATCTACAACATTAAAAAAAATAAGTAAATAAGAATCCTACTTTATAAAATCGTTATGTCTGTCCGCAGCAATTGTTTCAATAAATGTCCATTAACACACAAAAAAATCATAAAATCAATTTTCAAACATCCCACAGAAATCTTAAACTACTATTATTAAACAAAATTTTATAAATCTTAACATACCTGGGTGAAAATGGAAGATGATGTTAATGATATCTTGGTCTCCCCATGTTATCTTATACTTGTACTTCTCATAAATTGGAATGACGTGAGCTTGCCAATCGAACTCCCGCATCCGAGTGAGGTTCATCAGCATCACTCCAGAATTGACACCTGCAATGATAAACATAAAAAGGATATTGTACATGAAACCTATACATTTAATTTCAGCCACCTCATTGAGATGCGGAAAATTGCGGTGGTGGTATGACAGCACCAAGCAAAAAAAAATTTCCACACAAAGAAAAATTTTCCTCACCTAAAGGCTCGTAGTAAGGATGCCTGGCGAACCTATTGTACCATCCAGTTGCGAAGTCTTCGTGTTCGGGGGTCATTGCAGCCAAATGACTACTATTCATTTTCAAAAAATAACTCCACAAGTGTTCCAAGGGTCTCAGAAAGAGGACATCTGTATCCACATATAGGATGGAATCGATGTCTTTAAGTAAAGTCTATGAATAAATAAAAAATAAGATATGTCATAAATTTCAAATGCAGTGCTCATACGGCAATAACGGCAGGTCCATGACACCTCTTCCCCCAATTCGGAAGAAAACTTTTGGACGTTTACTGCGTTTCTAGATACATAGTGGTGAATTCTATGAAAAGATAATATTCTTTTGCCACCCACCCCCTTCAAAAAATCCTGTCCGCAGGCCAAACTGACAAGTTAAGGTTTGAGACTCCCATCAAAGCAAACATCGCAGAAACGCAAAACATAGCCTTGTTTTCACGTGTGAATGCATATAAAAACCTAATGACATTTTCATATGCAAATGTACGTTTGGCACTGAGATCTGCTTGATTTCATTAAAAATTTTGACATTAAACTAATTGAGCTAAATTTGCCTTATTTTGCACAATTTACCATGCAAATGTACACTTCGCACAGAGATTTGCTTGATTTTATCAAAAAAAGTTTTAAATTATATACAATGTGTGCAATCAAGCTAGGCATAAAAACCAACACAAAAGTAAAACGAATATAGCCTACAGTGCATTAAACAGTGTGCATCATTTTCAAAACTGCCGAACAGCAGCACAGGCAAGATATTGAACATAATGAACATGGATAGGGTGACCAGATTTAAAAAACCAAAATACTGTTTTATTGTGTAAAAAACAAACAAAAACAGTATAAAATGAATCGATAGCATTACTGTAACTATGTATTATTGGCTATAATATTGAAAAACCGGGATAAAAGGGTATCCCTAAATTTTTTTTTTTTTGAAACTGAGAGATAATGTGCTGAAAGCAAGGGCAATCCCAGAAAACCAGAACATCTGGTCACCCTAAACATGGACATAATTTAAAATTGCCACCTTATAAGAATACCACAAAGTACTTTACAAGAAACAAAGGTTTAATTTTTACCGGCAAAAACAAACGTTGAGCTGCGCATGGTTTAAAAAGTTTCTTCCACTCTTCGACGTTGGTTTCGAACGGAAACATAATCGGATAGATTTTGTAACTGACACGATCCCAAATACTCGATGGCCATTCGTCCAACTGAAATATGATTAAATAAAAAAAAATTTTTTTAATGAACGTTAATCTCTTAACATAAATTATAGTTTTAAGTTTTCAAGTCACAAGTTAGTTTATTATACTTTTTAAAGTCGCACGAACATTTTCATGGAACATTAAATAAAATTGAAGGAAAAATGTCTTTAACATCATAAAACAATATTGCTCAGTGAAAGGAGAAGGAAAAAAAAATGGTAAAAGATAATTTGACTCCAACTGGTCCTCCTTCATTTGTATTCAGAGGAAAAGAAATTTCCCCGTTGTCCTTGATCCTGGCAAAGCATAGGGTCAACCACAAGGGGGGAAAAAACTTAACATCATCAAACTTTTTCTTTTTGTACAACAATATTGTACATTATTCAACTTGACAAAATGGCAACATTTTACCTGAAAGAAAAAATGCTGTTCTTTTTTTTCAACAACAAAGAAAATGCTTTAGCTTCTTAGGGGTGTTGTCATTGATATTGAGGATGAGATGTGACTGTTCAACACACCAAAGACGAAAATCCGGGGTGTTCAAAAATTATCATTACAACTTTGTATTACAGTAATAGATGAAAGTAAGAATTCTTTTCCCGACAGTTTATATGACAAGATTTGTTAGACAAGATACTTTGAGTTAGGTAAACACTGACAGGTTTGGGAGGGGGGGGGGGAAGTAAACACCTCTCAGAACATGTTTAGTTTATTGAAGTGTGTTTAGTGCTATATGGATGTTTTCATCAAGAAAAAAAAAGAGGTAACAACTAAATGGTGCATATTTTGGGTCTAAAACATTAATTTGAAAATTGATTTGCCATGAAAACAATGTTTAGACATATTCGTCATGAAACTCAGGTGAACCCCTCTCAAAAGTTGGTTCTAAATCCGCCACTGCATGTGAATCATTTTTTAAAGATGACTTACTAATCGTTAAAAAATACACAGGTTGTCAAAAATCAACAGTAGCCAACATTACTAATAACTGAACAAGTCATTTGGTCCACTGGACCAGAATATTGAAACCAATCAACGATTAAACTTCATTAATCGTAGTTCCTTGATTATAGTTTGATATTTCGTTTAACTATTAAAGAAAAAAGTCCAAAGTATACAGTATGTACAGTATTAGTATCAAAAGTATTTGTATTGTACGAATACAAATTTTAATGTCCCTGACATTACCTATCCTATACCATTAACAGATAAACTACTGTATGTAGTTATCGAACATCCCATTGAGTTAAAGCCATTCAGCCCAAGGAATCAGGGTTCAATGAAATCAATTGGAAGATTAAGTTTAAGATTGGGGTTTCTTGGTAGATTGGTAGTTCTGTGTTCGTGTAACTAATCAAGGAATAATCAAGCGATGAAGTTGAAGACTTAAATGCAACTACTAATGAGCAGTGCCTTTTTATCTAAAAACAAGTTAGGTGGTACGCAAGATTAACATTGACATAAATATCGATAAAATCTGAAGTTGAAGTATATACTCATGAGCAATGTTAATGAAGTATCGAACAATATTAGCCTACACATAGGCCTACCCATTAAAAAAAAAAAAACAATGACAAAAAATCATTAAAAGTAGCAATTCATCTTGTCCTGCTCGAAATCAATGAAGTTTTTAAACTTTTGACACCATTGGTCTTAATTTCTTGACTAGTTTGGTGTTTAACTAATTAAGGAAATAGTGAAACAACCAGGACATAAATTCAGATGCCTACTTTCAACAAATCTTGGTTACCAGACCTTTGGGTTTTTGGACATTACTTTTTATGGGACATGCTGTGTTGTCATAGGAATGCTGTACTTTATTGAGTCCACTCAGCATGAGGTTGAATTGTTTGAAGGAAGTTATCAAATTCTCACAAAGTGGTTAACATTTTGTATAAACATATCCAATGAAAGGAAACAAAGTTGTTTTTAAAGATTTAAAGAGTTAACTAACTGCACTTAACGATTTGTTAAAACTAGATCTGTTAAAAAGATCTGACAAAACTGGGTTATAAGAAAGGCCAGTCTCGTTACTACTATATGAGTTATACCCTGATATTAATATTTAACTTGTGTTCTTAAACTTGGTTGCTTACGTATTAAATACACGTTTTAAATCATCGAATGCATGACAAGGATTTTTAGATATTAAACATCCAATTTTTAAGATGAAAGTTGTACTCAAAAAAAGGACAGAAAATTTTTATGCCATTTTCAATGATACTTTAATCAATTAAGGGTTTGGCACCAGTACCATCGATCATCATTGTGTTTGAAGACTTGACCACCACTGACCTCCATGGACGAAAATTAATCAAACCACTTTTGAACATAGGACTGAAACATCATAATCCCTGAGAATTTTCAGCGGAATATCCAACAGATGGGGCTCTTGTAGATGCGTTTCGTAATTCCCCCCACACCCAACAAGCTTTCCCACGACCTTATAGCGTAATCAATATTTTCATCCAATAGCTCTATCAACCGATTAACACCATCCACGGAATTCAAGTGGAACTAAATTCTCCATGAAATCGTAATAAGCTTAATAAGATATTCCCACGTCGTCAGATCTAAAAAGTTTGGCTAATGCAATTTAATCAATTTTCGCTCCACATACTGAACATGTAGTTTCTGTATTGATCCTTTTTTTCCCTTACATTTTATTACTAGATAAATTAAGAAAATTAAACTTACAAAATTTCAGTTACTTCATGATTTAGGTTACTTCCATATATGCGATGAGAGAAATCTCTCCATGTGCTCATAATAAGCTTGGAAATTTGACTATTGTATCACCTTGTGTGGTGAGGCAGGAGTAACGAACACCAAAATTTTGTCACTTCGTGGAAATTTCGATTAATACAAGGTTTGAACAGAACTTAACTTACACAAATGCAGAACCACATGCACTTACATAGATGCTACCCCATATTAGTATTTTACTGCAACGTAATGTATATTACAAGTGTGTGAGTATTGTATAGTTATGTAATACATATTGCCTACTAACATACAAAATAAAATCAATATAGTCAATCGCTACCCATGGTTATCGATAAAGTTTGGCAGTAAATGAGGGTGGCGTTTTAAAGAGGGCGGATTAATGTGTGGGATGGTACATGGGTGGTGTTCTTTAATGGTGAAAAGTAGGGGTGGCAATCTATAGGGGGAGAGGTTAACGAGTAAACTGTACATCGCAAAGTCGACCTTATGTATGTATAGTTGTTTATATTTGTACTGTATATGTATATGTAATATTTACATAATTTATTTGTTTAACTTATAGGCTTCATACATTTTTGATAACTGGAAAAATTCACACATGCACATTAATTGCGAAAAAAAATGTAACATTATAATAGTACATTGATGAGTTAACGAGCCTTATCTTCCAAAAACAAAAGCCTATTTTGTGATTTTTCTGAATGATTAATACTGTGGAAGCTCTGCTCCTTAAATAGAAACACATGATAGTATCAATTTTTCCATTGACATTGATAGGGAAAGATGAAGGGGTGTCCCCAGCTTGATGAATCCGGTGAGCAAATGAACTGACACTTCATCGTGTCCCGAGTGATTTCATATACCCTGGGAACCAACCATACATTTTTAATCACCCTCGGGATAGGATGATCAGTGAACCCTGAGCACTACTAGTGCCTACTACAGCATTGTTGTTCTTTTTGGTGGTGGTAGTGATCGTGAGAAACTTATACATATAGTGCCCACAATTTATTGAAAATCGTGGACTTCACATCCACCATCCAAAACAAAACTGGGAAACTTCAAAATTTATGCCATCGATCAAGGCCATCTGCTTTTACATCGGATGTGTACTTTTCATCTCATCAATATGAAATTTGAAATGTCATCTCGCCAAGAAAAATTCATTTACATATATACATGAGGTCTTTGATTTATTTGATGATTACATTCTGCACAAAATTAACATGGATTCTAAATCGCATAACTGAAGTGAACATCAAAATTTCCATGAAATGGCAAAAATTCATCATCATCACTTGTACATCACTGTGCAAAATTGTATAATAGCGAAATTTTGTTGCTTAAAAAAGGCATTTGGGAAGGAATTTTTGGCATAGCGACCTTGCAGAGCAGAATACAAATCAAATCAAAATCAAAACTCGCAAATATCAAATTTCCCAAGAAATGGCAACATTTTAGCATCCAGTCAGTTGTAGACTGCTCACCAAGTCGCATAATAGCGAACTTTTTTCGCTTTTAACAACCATCTGGAGAGAATATTTCTCATTGACTTAATGATATTGCATATGACAAACCAGTATCGATAAAAAAAATTCGCATATATCGAATTTTCCATGATGTTGCAACAAATCAATTTGCATCATTTTTTCACTACTTCACAAAATCGCATATAGCAAAATATTTTCGCATAAATCGAGGACTTCCTGTACAGTAGTTTGCTTTGCACGATTTTGTGGTCTTTCCTATTCAAGAAATAACAATTCTTTTGGTTTCCTTTAAGACTACTAAATTATTTCAAATGTCTGTCCATTCAAACATGATTTTTTACTTCTAATCCACACATATACAGCAATGAATATTATAATAACAATGAATCCGGATAAACATTATGAGAACTTAATCACCATTAAGTTCACATTACGCTGCTAAAGTAGGTTACAACATTCGATTTCGTTTTTTGTTTTTTTAAAGAAAACTTTCTTTCAGTTCATTGAATACTCAATTTTCTACACAGTTTAGGAACAAAAACAAAATAAGCTTTCAAATCTTATGTACATTTGATAAGGATAACAAAAGTTTATTTTATTTTCCAAGGGAGATGTAGAGAAAAAAAACCATGGGTAGTGAAAAGATGGAACCTTCTCTATAATTTAATTTACATTTAGGCAATGTTGAACAACTCTCAACTATAGGAGCACCTCCCAATGATGATCACTAGGTAGAAAAACGAGTTTCAAAAGAGGGCAAAAGCCAGGAAGACAAAACCTTAAGTTACCTTTCTGTGCAATATTTCCCTCAGGCCATCTTCTGTCACAATAACGAAATGAAGTGGTGTTCTAGTGAGGGCTGCGGCTGACTTCAGCATGACCAATGTCTCGTTGACTCTATCCCCGCATATCACCACAGCTAAAACTATGCGATTGGATGGAACGGTGTGGCTTTTCCTACAACAAACATAAAAAAGAAGAATGTGCTCAGAACACAGATTTGACATTAAGATACTAAGTGTGTGATGGCAAACACTGCTTACAAATTGAACTTAGATAGCAAAACTTTAGTTTAAATTATTATGAGAATGTATACTGTATATACTGACAGTATGTGCCGGCAACTTATCCTTTTGTGGTGTTTAGAAGTTTAATGTATGCTAAATTGCATAATGCGCTTAGATGTGGAATGCAATTGACTTTTTGGATAGTAGTAGTACTAAAAGTATTCTAAAGTGTGGATTTAATGTAATGTTTAATGAGATTCCATAGTTGTTAAATGCAAAAGAATGTAACATTTCTAGTGCATGGCACATGTGGTTTATTGGCGGAATATCAAAAATAAAATTTGAATTTCAGAAGAATATACAGACAGTTTTATTTGAATATGTGGGTTTTGAACAATTGATTAATAAGCATCACAAATACGATTATCTTCGGTATGATGATGAGTGAATTAATATGAATCGTTTAATGAGTCATTCTGTCACTTGTCAATATTAAAATATATCCAGCAATTACACGCCCATGTTTCTCAATATATAGATGTCAGCATCACGTTGACACAATTTGTTCCAGCCTAGAGCTGCATGTTTTATGTTAATCTAACTTCCGACATTCAGAATTGCTTATACATAGCATTGGAACTTCGTCATTGAATATTGTGACTATAAACCCAGTACAAAAATTCCTCAATTTGTACCTGGGTTACCACCTTCTATCTCCTATGCAAACCTGTCATAAATCGAATCTTGATTAAAATTCCCATGAAACGACAAGCTTGAGCATTCAGTCACTTATGCACTGCTGTGTAGAATCGCATGATAGTGAAATTTTAATGCCTGTAACAAACATTTAGGAAAACAATTTTCAGCACTCATTAGCACAATCGCATATTGAATTAGGCAGAAATAATGTTAATTGAAGTCTTTCTATACAGATGTATAAGTTACAAATTAATGTAAGGTACAAAGCACCATGTAACATTCATGTATCAGTATAGTGGTAAGAACATTGGCTTTCACTTCCAAGTGGATGCCAATAAAGCAATTTTAATGTAGCCATTATCTTATTGTGGCACTGGCATTTAAACCAAGATCAAGGTTGTTACTTGAATTAACCTATCAACGTCTGTTCGAAAACTTACAATTGATACAAGGTAAAACCATAATGGTGAAACTGAAACACTAAAACTTAAGTTTATTACTAAAGCTTATTTCCCTTGAAGACTTTGGGCATATTTTATTTATAGTCAAACTATTGTGACAAAACATCAGAAATGGAGTATAAAAATATCCAACATGACCTCCAAGTGAAATAACATTGTAGACCAAATGTAGCAAAAGAATGCAATTTAATGACCACTCATCAATGCCAAAGGGCATATACTATAAGACTCTAGGCAACAATTTTGTCCAGGCTGATTGATCGACTACAGGGCTGCTGCACAAGTACCTATGACTAAAAGTTCATTCTACTGTAGTATAGAATGAACTTTTCTTATGGTCATACAGCCCACACATCTTGGGTCATCACTTCAGCAAATGTTGTTTATACTTGGCCTTCAGGGACACTAACTGTTGACACTCATTTCGCATAAAGTTTTCAAGCTACAGTTCCAGAAATGTATGACCTCGGAATATGACAACAGACAGAGCTATTTATCAAAATGTTGCCATATATGTAAAATAAAAAATCATGACCAGTTTTATGGAAACCTGTAAATTATGCTTATACAGTCTTGGGCATGGTCATCTGTAATTTTTTAACCCGCTTATAATCTTTATAAAATGCTATTAAAGTTGAAAATCAGTGGTGAAAACAGGTTTAAAGTGTGTTACGTTAATTATGAAGAAAAAAAATTATATGCACCATGTTTAAGGACGTATGAACGATTAAATTTTAATATGTTCCTTTATTTTCAGTTTGTATAATTCGACTAGATAAAAAACAGACGTTACTCTCATGGTGAACCTAAATTTAGACTTGATTACATTGCTAATTTGCGAGTTTGTATGTGTTTTTATTTTGTGTGTTTAATTAGCAATATATACAGTACTAGTAAACTGGATGAGATTTACCATGGACACTTTTTTTGTGTTCTGTCAAATTCAACACCTTTCATTTCAACAACCGTCATGCATCTGTATTCAAACAAGTAACTTACAGTATTTTTTTTTTTAATTATGCTTCTTCTCATACAACCCCAAACTACAAATATTTTTTTAATTTAGAGTACTTGAATAAAACCTAAGTGGTACAAATTTTGTTCACAAAGATGTAACAAACTAAGCAAATGATGACTATGATCATGGAGATAAAAGTTAGAAGTTGCATCTTCTATCTCCAATTTAAGATGATACTTTGGTGATTACGCTAATCCAAAAATGAGTTTAACTGTACATGCTTGATTTATACACATTGTAACATTTATCAAAGTTAAATAAATTTCAAATGTGTACTGAATTTTTGTTAAAATTGTTCGATTAAGGCAGCAAACTAAAAAATAGGGATTGATGAACAAGTGTCTTGTATTAATTCTATTTATAATAAGTGTTTATGAAAACTAATAATAATAATCTTTATTAAACAATTCATAGTATCAAAAGGTTTACAAAAATTAATTACAATTAGTGTATCTAAAAAGTGCTTTGTTAAAACTGTAAATAAGGGAAGAGATATTAGTTGTGGGTTGTGAAAAACTTCCTAATGTAAAATGGTAAATTATTCTATTTTTCAAAATTACTTTGCTGAAAGTAATTATACATACTTAATGCATATAAATCACATTTGAAGGTTTTACCCCATGTACAATACATGTATATACAGTTTTATATTTCTAAATGCAAAATCAATGTAGACAACTAAGTTTAGTTGGATGTTAAGTCAAAATTTTAAATACTGTAAGTTATTGTATAGTATTACAGTATACACAATATTATATACTGTGTGCTTATACAGTGTAAAGTTTTGAGATGCTATAAATTTCCATGCTCTTGAGTTTATCACATAACTCGAAACATCACATATCAAACAAAACTCACTTTTTCATACGCAAGAATGAATTTTTCATCAGATTCATAAATGTGAATAAAAGACAGTCAAAATGTAACTTACATTATCATGTAATGTGATATTATGATTTGACTTCCATTTATAATTATGATTTATGTATGAGTATATACTTGAATTTGATGTAAAGGTGATGTTACATTTTTTATGTAAAGGCATCTGCCTTATAACACAGTAAATTTTTCAAATGATGTTGGTTTAAAAGCAAAATACGTAAGTCATGATGTTTCTGCATAATGTTCGAGAAAACTAATTGAATTCGTGACATAAGAAAATCTTATTTTATATTTTAAAGATAACAATTTGGCGCGAATAACTTGAGTTATATAAGCATAACTTACAGTAAGTGTAATCTACATGTGAATGTGAAGCCATATAAGAGTATGAATACAGGGTGTCCATAAATCATCACAGTACTTCAATACTACAGTACTTCAATACTAAATTAATGAAGGTTCTAACATAGTGTACTTTATGGACACCCCCCATATTTCACATATATTGTATTTATTCATATTCATATTTCAGACAATAAACAATGCACAGATTTTGAACAAGTTGGTTTAATTTATTATAAACTATAACAAATAATGTAATATTCTGAAGATAAAAATTTGGTGATAAGATGGTTTGACACAGCATTTTTTGTCATTATAATAAACAGGTCCACAGATCCTATGATAAATCAAATTAAACTGTGTACTAATTCGAACACGGGGATAAAAAAAATTGAACCTTAACTTGTACATCAGTTGTAAAACTTGTTCATATTATAATAATATACAGCTTTGCAAACGCATGTTAAAAACATGCGGAGCAATGTTGCGTGTTAAAAATGCAAAACAACTCATCATACTATTGATGTCACGTCAAAACTTTTTTTTTTTCAATATTGCACATAACTTGCAAAACTAGCTGAAAAGTGCATTAAGATGAAACTTTGTATATACCTGAGTAAAGATGATGAAGTTGTTGCAGCATCTCGAAGATTGTTGTTGTTGTTGTTACTACTGTCGGACTGAAAGATTTGGCGTACAGAAGGGGATTCTCCTGCACCAACAACCACTCTTCGCGGTGGCACGACTTGGGGTGTCAAAACGACTTGATCACCAAAATGTTCCACGGCGACCAAACATAGGAGACAAGTAGCCACGGCAAAGCCCAGTCGACAGGCGAATTTCAAACTTCGAGGAGCCATTCAACGACAGGGGAATGTTGTGAACCCAAAGTCAGGATGGTCCGACAGCTCGCTGACGAGTTTCCCCGGGAATGGAAACCCCAGTGAAACCGCCGCCCATCTTGTTGCTTTGCTAAAAGTATAAACACCAAACGGGTCGGGAGGTCAATTCGTAGCTCTCAGAATCACCACCACTAGTCGCGTTATGTCCTCTCCTTTGAGCCAATGAGAGCTGCGATCTTGTAAGTGGATTCAATTTCGAGAAGAGTGAATAAAAAAAAACACAGGAGAATATATTTTGGGCAAAATCATTGTCTTAACCTTGTAGTAGTTTAAAAACTTGTGCAAATGCAGTAACATTTTTATATTGTGAACCATGAAGCCTGAATTTCGTAACAGACAGCTGATAATATTCAGCTGTCTTTTCTTTGGTTATGCTCTGTATGCTTATAATCGCAAGAGTGTGTCTTTGGCTTTGCCTACCCTCTTGGAAGAAGGAATGACCAAAAATGAGGCTGGTAAGTCTAGAAAATATAGACGAAAAGGACATCTGTGCTGTGCTACTGTAAAGTATATATTAAAAAACTTCTGCAAAAAATGTTTTTATACAACTGTTGAAAAGACGTTTTGTTGTGTTCTTATTATTGTGTTCACAACAGCAATTAAAAGTTTAAGAAATTAGTTTATTGTGTAAGAAATTGGCAAATGTTATAGGGAAGTCTTTCAGGGATATTAATTTTTATTCGTGATTAATATAATGAACATGTATTACGTTGCTCTCCAGTTTTATCGTGGGTTTACTGGGGGGTATGTCACCAGACAACGGTGTTATGACCGTTTAAATTGCTGTACATTTTACAGTGGAAGTGACCGTTGTGGTATATCCACATTCACAATATAAACGATGATGTTATATTCAGGGAGCGATGTACAGGCAACTCTGTCTACAAACGGTTCCATTCCAAGACATTGTTTGTCAAACGTTTTGTTATGTGTATCTTGTATTCCTTGAGTGGTTATGATATGTATACGTTGGTATACATATCATATACTGCAACTTGTATACATTAGTTTTAAAGCAGTAACTTCGTGTGTTAAAGATTGAATGCATTATACTAGGCCTGCCAACTAATGCTATGCGGCTTGTCAAGGTATATAAAAGATAAGCTTGATTTCTATTTACCTTGACAGCCCATGACAACAGTAATATTTAAATCAATTCAAACAAAAATTGTTGTGGTTTGATTTTCAAAAAAATAATTGATAATATTGTAATTAATAATAAACAATGGTCCCCATCTGTCTTCTTTGGAAAACACACCCTTCTCATTTCACGAGTAGTAAAGCTCTGGTCTACAGTATGTTTCATTATAATGTATGCTTGTCCTGCGATTTATTATATGATTACATTATGTAATGAAAATAAAATATAATAATAATACAGTAGTAATAATAAAAACAAAAAACAAGGAAGATATAAAATTAAGAATGCATAAGAAATGCAACACCTTGACCCCAGCAATTGAAATTTTGAATGTAAAACAAGGATTGAAAGCTAGTCTCGGTAGCTCAGATGGCAGAGCGTCTTGTCGCGTATACGAGAAGTCCCTGGTTCGACCCCAGGCTGGGACAAAGATTTTTTTTCAGTTTGTTTTTTATTCAAAATGAATCATGATGTAGAGTAACATCAAATGTTTGTAAACCAAGAGTTGTTTGTACTAGCAGTGGGTAAACTGATTAAATTCAGTTCTACGAAAACAATTCCTGTTTATGTGCATTTCTGCAATGCACATAAACAGGAAGCAAATCAATTTTCTATTCATTGGCTTTTCCTAAGTTGTATTGATTAGAATACTTAAAGAGCTAGTTTTAGAGCCAATTTTTTGTTGTCTTTTTTTTTATAGGTTTGATTGCAAGTTCACAAAATCTAGCATTTGCAATTAGCAAGTTTTTCAGTGGTGTTTTGTCAGATCGAGTAAGTGCTCGAATTCTATTCTCTCTCGGTCTACTGTTAAGCGGAGCCGCCACTTTATTCTTTGCTTCTTATGACTCCCTGTTCGTCTTCACGTTTTTATGGTTTCTCAATGGCATTGGTCAAGGTGCAGGATGGCCCGCTTGTGCTAAAGTCATTAGGCAGGTGAGTTCGTTCTTTGTGCAGTTTGTCTTACATCATCATGATTGTGAGACATCCAACGTTTGCTATCTTTTTGAGGTAGTGGAGTCCCCCAGAACAGTTTGGCACATGGTGGAGCGTCTTGTCGGCGAGCACTAATGTATCGGGTGCCGTCACGCCATTCGTTGCTGCAATGGTTATTATATCTTACGGATGGCGGGCAAGCCTCATTCTTGCAGGTATAATTGATGCTAAAAAACTGACATGTTGATATGACACATGTTGATATGACAAGATTCCTTCATACTAGCTTTCATTAACTTGAGTTCACATCTATCGTATAAGTTAATTCACACGGTGTTGATTTATTCAAATGTGTTAATGTGTCCCATGTTTCGCATGTTCATGAAAGTTTTATATATACTAAGATCTGTAATTGTAATTTTTTAACTTGATATTTCTGATGATAATCATGCACAGGTAGCATCTCTGTCGGAATGGGCCTCATTTGTCTCGTAGTCATCGTGAACTCTCCTGTTGACTTGGGATGGAAAAGTTACGCACCCAAACTGTTGGCAAATAAGAAAGGTAATTTTGATTTTCAATTGTTTTTTTTTTCAAGTTGATAACTTTACTGTATATTTAAATGTACTTTATTCATTGTTTATGATGAAAATCATTGATTGTTGAGCATGAGATTTCAGGCTGGATAAAAAACAATTTACTATTTGTTTTGAGGAAAAATAAATTAAAGAAATGAAGCTCATGCAAGGGGGGGGGGGGGAGTAAAGTTTGAACATAGCATTTTTGTAAATATAGTTGATTTACAAGATTATTGAGTCTTAAAGTACAATAAGTATCAAGATGTTATGGTGTCTGTGAAATGTGACCCCTGCATAAATTGACACTTGTGGCACTGTTAAAATAATATAAATAGATAAAGCACTGCCAGCATCAGCTTTTTGCAATGATATTTTGTTTGTAATATTCTATTTTAACGAATGTATTTATAGATGATAAAACCGACAACAGCACAACCTGGAAGAGTTTGCTTGTCAGTCCATTTCTTTGGGTTTTGAGCTTGGGCTACATGGTCACGTTTTGCGGCAAAACTGCCGCTGTGGATTGGGGCCAAATGTATTTGATGGAGGATCTTAAACACTCCCAGTATGTTGGTAGGATGAGTAGCACTTAGTTTTCACTTAACCCTTTCAGGATTCGTATTCCATCATTTTCCGGTCTAAAATATCTCTACTTAAAATCTAACATTAACCACCTCACAAAATTGATGCAGAACAGTGATTTGAAAGACTTATTTGTACATATGCCTATTGTCTCTTGTTTTATTTGATGATGTGAAATATAATTTGTAGAAACACTAATTTAAACATGTCTAAAATATGAAGTACAGGTGAGTCTAGGGTTTCAAATGAGTTCTGTTCTTAAGGACTTATGCAACAATGTTTTGCATGTCTTATATTTCACTTTATAGTGAAAATCTGTTCTATGTGTTTGAATGATAAAATTCACCTGAAAGGGTTAAAAATAGAATTTTATGGTGGAATCAACATTTAAGTTTTTTCAATTAACTGTAATGTTATGAAAATTTACTCAGGTAGTGCATTTACTAGCAGTTTGGAAACTGGTGGGTTTTTTGGTGGCGTTGCTTCTGGTTACATCACCGATTGGTTGTTGAAGCGAGCAAAACACAACAAAGGCAATCCACGTATGCCAGTTGCATTTTGGTTCACTGCTGCTCTGGTGCTGGGATTGCATGTTTTTTGTTTCTGGGTGAGCGAAGAAAGTTCACAGGTAATGATGATTTATGTAAACATCATTCGTTTAAATCTCACTCAGGACTGTCTATAGATAGCAAAAAAGACCCTGGGTATGGGCAATCCTATTGTAACCTTTATAATCTGCATTGTCTTTATCACTAAAATTGAGTTATTATGTAAAATGGAATAGAAACATAAGACATTTTGATATTAAATTTAAAAAATAAAAAGAATACAAGCATGCATCATCCTTGTTGAATATATTCTTACCCTGGGCCCTAGTATAAATATTTTGGGCCCATGCCCAGGGTTTCCACTCCCTTAACAATGCTCTTGGTCTTTCCAGAGAAAGGTATCATACACAATCCATGTATTCTATTGTTTTGCTTTGTTTTATTTTGTGGATGTTCTTAACAACTGCCTGGCCTGGTGATCAGAGCATTTACTTCCAGTGGTATTGTACCGGGTTCCCCTCCTACTCGTGCCATGTGGATTCAGTTTGGAGTCTGACACCATGGGGGCAGGTTTTCTCAGGGTTCTCCCATTTCCATCTGAATCATAAAATCCTATTTCATTTATATCATCATTATTTTTGTATTTCCTAATTCAATGAAGTCTGAGGGCCAAATGACAAGTCAGTTGGTGCCCTCGTTAAACTCTAAGTACCCACTTTTACCTTTAGAACTGCCCCAAAATGTTTTGGTCGTTTCCTGTTAATCTCACCCGCACTCTAAACCCATGCCCTCATCCCTGCTCTTCAATTTCGGGGCAGTTGTTGTAAAGAACAGTCCTTATTGTGTAAACCTGGGCTGCATTTCTTTTGAGTGGGATATTAGTTACAGCATGTTATATCCTTACTGTGTTTATTTTTTAGTAATGTGTTGTTTTATCCTTACAGTTTTTCGTGTCTAGTCTTGGGTTTTTCTTGGGAATGTGTTTTTACGGAGCAATATCTATTTTCGGTGTGGTGGCAGCCGAAACTGCTCCTCCGCATTTAAGCGGAACTGCTCATGCGTTCGTAGCTTTAGCAGGAAACAGTAAGTCAACCATTTACGTTTATTCACAGTAAAAACTAGGAATTGCTGTATTTTATTGTTAAGTGCAACAGTTATTTGAAATGGTGTATTTATTTTAGTTGGTGCCATTGTCTCTGGGCTTCCATTTAGTTACATTGCCAAGATGTATAACTGGTGCGCAGTCTTCATTTTAATGGAAGCAGTAACGATGTGGACTGTGATTATCATGTTCATTACTCGAAATATAAAAGCAAAAATTGGTGGAACGAAAAAAGATTAATCAATAAGGATTGCTAAATCGGGTATAAAAAAAATATAGCAACGCTTAAATGAAAGCTTTTTGATTTTCTTTTGTCCGTGAAAATTAGATTTAGAATATACCGTGCCTGTTTCATTGTGCTTTAGACATAATACGTCAGTGTGAGTGATAACTATTTTGAAATTTATATTACTCCACACAGGCGATTTTTTTGCGGTTATGAACTTACATATCGAGGATAATGTCTTAACAAAATGACTTGTACATTCTTGTGAGAAATATAATTCGTAAATTCATGTTGGCTGTTGAAAACCGCAGTATTAATTCTACCAAACAAAAACAACAGTATTTATTCTACGTGGATGACATTTTGAACTCGCACGCTTGTGATCAATTTTGTTTGTATTGGATTGTCGTCGATCTCGATTTTTGAGATGCAAGTGGTAATCCCCGATTATGAATCGTTGTAAATTAGAATTCAATACTTAATTTTTAAATTCTGCCATTTAATTAATTTTGTTGTTCTTTTTTTCATGTATGGCATGTTAAATGTTTTGGAAAGTTTGTAGAATATTTGTGCCGAACATCTGTCTACTGTTGTACTTTATCAGGGGCCCCCTGGTGGGAGGGTGTCAAAGTTAGAAAATTCAAAGTATCATTTTTATTTTTTAAATGGTCATAAGGAATTTGAGAGTTTTAGAAGACTTGATATCATTAATTCGACATTCACTTTAATGTCTTGATGGTATCTTGTTAATACAATGAATGGGAATTTGACATTTATGTATTTTTTTTTGATAAATGCTATTTTTTCGTGACATTTATTGAAGTGTATTTCAATGTTCAATGGAGAAAATTTTTAGTTTAGGCCTGTTAAGTAAAGAGCGTTTGTAACAGAATTTTTATTTTGATGAGGATTTTAGGATTTCTAATTATTTTTTTTCACATTCTGGCATTGAAAGTTTTCTAAGTTTTAATTGTTATCAAAGACTAACAATGGTGTATAAACAAATTTAGCAAACATATGATTAAAGTATATTTTATGGCTATCTTTGTATTCTGTTCATGTTGCTAGCAGGTTTTGTTGAATTGCTATAAAAACATGCTGTTCTTGGCAAGTTTGGATTGATTACAGAACATTTCAATTCCATGTATAAATAAAAACTAGTCTTTATTTTAACTTAATTCGTTAAGCACATTCAGCGAATGTTATCTTTTACAAGCCACCTGAATACCTCTGGACATTCTTCCCTCTGGAAAGTGTGTGTGAAAAAACTGGGCACAAAGTTCATAGTGGTGTGTTTGCAGAAATGGACTTATGGTCTTGCTCAAGGAGTCGTACATTACAATGTCTGTTGGCAGCCGATGAATTATGTTCTTATTATTTGAAGCATGTGTATCATCGGAAGTCGCTTCACTTTTTAGATTCTCATTGACCCAGACTAGAGGATTTTCATAGAATTGATCAGCTTCGTCGACGTAGTTTTGTTCTCCATGTAAGTTGGGTTCGCAACTTAGGAAATCGAGACTGATATTGGTGTGAAGATAACTAAAAAAAATAATCATTAATTTACGAATTAATTACTTGTATTAAACTGGAAACTTCTATTAAAAAAAAGGGGAGGCGGGCTATAACTTCTTTAATATAAAATTTACAATACAACTAAAATAAGTTTTCCTTTTTTTTGTAATACAAGGAACCCTAGGTTTATGAACGAGGTTCCAATATGTCTTGTACATTTTGCACATAATGTTTCTGGAGTAGTACTTTCCGGATATTATGATGTTAACTTGTAAAAGAAACTAAAGTACCTGTAGAATGGTGTTGAATGACAAGGCATCAAAAACAGCACTTTCACATTATCTTCACGTTCTTTGGCATCCAAACGTATATAGTTCATCACATCCAAACTTCCCCTTTGATGAAATATACCAAAATATAATGCCACTGGAATGTTGGTTAAAAACAGAATGAATACGATCCAAAATGATTGCCTGAAGAAAAATAGAGAAGAGTATTTAATAACTGAAAGATATCTCGCTTTTGATCACAGCATGGCCTATGCAACCTACCGATAAGACTTTCTTGATATATGAGCAAGATAGTTTCCGATCATAATCATTCCGCAAGGTACGAGAGGTAGTAGAAAACGAAACTCTTTGTGTCCCAACATGCTATGAAATGCCCAAAAGTTGGTGTTATTTAAGCATTCTGTTCATGCGTTCTTTTCAACATGGAAAACAAATCTCACCTATATACAAATATTGACCACAATGAGAGGAAAAGGAAAGGCTGCCTAGGATTCTTTACAACAGCTAATATTAATGGTATCAAATGTGACGTGAAAAGTACAGGTATTCCTTGCGTCCAGTACCAGTGCCATGGATGAACGCCATAATGCGAACTCAAATCGTTCATGAAGTTGAATTTCAAAAACTGGTACGGCGTAAAAACAATGCGCTTGTAAAACATGTAGTCTATTAAAACTTGACAGCACATGGCTATTAGCCTATCAAGGGAAATAATAAGTTAACATTTAGCATTTTAAAAAACAACTTATAAAAGGCAAAAGCTGTAACCACAGCAGGCCTACAACTGGCATCGGTCAGAAAAGTATCCAACTCAATGGAACGAAATTATACAAAGTCAGTCTTCTCAGTCAATATGGTAGACGTGATCTTTAAAGTTAGATATTAAATGGAAATTCTGCTAAGTTAGGACTTGAGATTTGCTGTAATCTCAGTTAATTTTGAAAATTTATTATTCAAAATTGTTAAATTCTCAGTGCCAGGGTGTTACCAGCTTGGGATGGAGTGCTGCAACAATTTCAAATTTAATTTATAAAATTTAATTCTTGCGTTCTGAATCTGATAGTTTTCTGTAATCACCGATGAGTTGGAAAATATTTGGAAACTTAAAAGATCTTACCCAATAAGACAATAAAGACCACAGAGTGACTTAAATGTGTGCTGTCTTATAGAAAGAAGAACATGATAAATGGATAATGGTGTCCAGAATATCAGTGATGTAGGACGTACAATGATGCTTGCAGCAACTACTGATATATATTTCCAACTAAAATGATAATACGGTGATTCATTTTAATGATCATCCTTCAGTCTATGTATTAGATCGATGATATAGAACAGTTAAATTGAACAGCTTCGGGTCTGGGCGACATCGTGATAAGCAGTGGCGGGTTTAGAAGCGACTTCTGGAAGGAGGGGTCACCTAAAATTTAATGACGAATATATCTCAAAATTACATCTTTTTCGCGGCAAATGAGTGTTTAAACCCCAAAATATGTACAATTTAGCTGTTTTTGCCTCTTTTATTTCCACAAAAACATTCATTAAAAACACCAATAAACTAAGCATGTTGGGGGGGGGGGGAAATAAACTCCCAGAACTGAACATGTGGGGGGTTACCCCCCTGTAAATCCACCAGTGGTGATAAGCCACATTTTTTCCAAACATGGTGGCATTTTTGCATCAAACTGCAAACTGTCCCTCAGTGCTGTGATGTTTCTAGCTAGTTACATTACTACTTCCCAGAAAACGGCAACATAAAATCACCTTGTTGTTCAGTACAGGGTGCTATGGTGTTTGGGATCAGAAAAATAGCTCTCCAACAATTTGAAAAGTGTGGTTATCACTATGTTGCCTAGAGCCCATCAATTAAACAATAATCTAAATTTCGAACCTCAGAACAACAAATGCTAAGAGGAAAGAGCATCTGTACGTCACTTACCTATTTCTCCAAGAAAATCGTTTTGTGGTCCACGGAAAGAAATAGAGGCCTATCATACAAAAATTGGTTTCTATGGCATTGTAAAGTGTCCGATTCATAGAATAAAACAAAACCCACGATGAAACCAAACTAAGGGCAGTCCAAAATCTTGCTCTCGGTCCATACAGCATTCTAGCCAAGTCACATAAACATACATAGCTTATAGATGATAGAAGGACATGAATTATCCTTGGAAAGTATATCTGAGAAAAAATAAGACAATGTCTTATGAGCTTATTTAAACATGATCACCATGTTATCGAAATGTCCAAAAACCAATTACAGGTGTCCTCTGCTTATTCTGATTAAAAGCATTCTGGGTGACAAGATTCAAGTTGTCATAGTAACATTTTTAATACTGATACTCACTAGAAGTAAGACGTGGTCTAGCGATAAAATTTTCAATATCCAATAACTAAATGCAATAAAGAGCGGGTAGGCAGCACCTCGAATGGCATGTTGCCATTCCCATGTTTGATATCCATAGCTGAAAATGAATTGAAAACTATTTTAGATTGAACATGCTTGGCTTAATTTTTAGACCATGTAGAGAAGAACAAAAACGCTTATGAAAATAGACCATGAAAGTTTACAAATATTTCTGAATACCGGATCTGTGCATAGATTAATTAAGCTTTGATAAATAACATGGATAACCAAAACTTCTTTTCTGGTGTCTTGAAAGTTAGACCTATTCTTGGGTCTATCTGGGAAAGTGATTCCTAAAATGGCATTGATTTGACCTTATCAGTTCTCCTTTTGAGATACAGCATAAACGCCATAGATGCTACTGTGTAGCGGAGTGAAACGTCACTGGTTTTTTGCTGTTTTGGGCCGGTCAGCCATAGGCGAGTTAGTTAGTTATTTAGGTTTAAGAGGCGCACCAACTGCCAAGGGGCTTGTTATATGGCGCCCACTGAAACACAGAAATTACATAACACTATATAAGTTGGTCAAGACCCGACAGCTTCAAGAACCTACACACACGATGGATGAATGGATGGATGGTTTTTTCTTATGTATCAAGAGTACTTTATAGCTTAAAAGGTGTGGTGACAGTTGACAGACATCGGGGGTGGCGTTTTAACGCGGGAATTTAAAACATGTCAAGTACGGGGGGAGGGAGTTTTGTTCCGTGGACTGTCGTGGCGAAGGACGGGTGTGGCAGTTTAAAGGAGGGCGGCTTAAAGAGGTTCTACTGTATATAATTGCGTTCATCGTACGGGTAAGACTTAGAATCCACGGGAGGAGGGGTTGCCACAATAACGTAAGTGTCAACAATGATATCAATGGAGTTTGTAACAACGTGAGTGGAAATATAAATTACATTGAATTGCAATAATGAAGGACTGCTCACCAGGCATCAGTTGACAATTGTGTACGTTACCATACTTAACCAGTAACTAATGGGATGAGGTAAAAATGAGTCAACACAGTAACTAAAAAGATGAATTAAAATCATAACTCAACAATGCAACATTATTAGTTAGCACTGTTGGAACTGACTGTACACGAAGTTGAGTAAAAAAGAGGATCCCATGTCAACGTGCATCAAGATATTTCTGGCATTCGGTTGGAAATAAATATTGCTAAAAATGTTTTCCTGGTCTAAAAACGAACTCCAGGCTTAAAAAAATTTGAAAATATCCCGTCATTGTTGACGAGTATTTTTATTCATTTATTTATATTTCAAACGATGAAATAGCGATCAATAGTACACTGTACAAAATAATAACAACAAACTAACAAAAGATAAAATACTCAAACAATACATCTAATAACATTACACCAAAATTAGAAGCAATCGGAAAGGGAAAAAAACATTTCGGAAGTTTAGGTGGACTTCTAGTTTTTATACTCGTCGTCATACTGTAGATGCAAAAGTACTGCACAATACAGTTTTATTTCCGTAACGCTTTTTATTATGTTAATCGTATGAACTGCCGACTACAGCAGTATTTTAAAGATGAAAAAAAATTTCTTTGTCGATTTCACTCCTTACCAACTGTATATCTATTGTACAATGAAAAAACCCCATCTTTTTTGTGTAATCTGTCTTTCAGTTTTATCTTCCACCTCACCTCACTTCATTTTTTCAAACACAAAAAAATTTGTTCTGAAATTAACTCATCAAACATCGTAATGAGAGCGTTGAAAAAAGGAGAAGAAAAAATAAAAAGAAAAGATCGATAGTCAGCATCGATTTAAAACAAGCGGTATAAAAGCGAGCGTATTTTTGGATTAACGACTAAAAATGGCCAAGTGGAAGGGGGGGAGGGGAGGGACCACGAGTGACCACACTGAGTAAGTGAAGGAATAAAAAAGCCAATTGAAAAACGAAAAAGGAAAGAAATGAAAGTGGAAGGAAAGGGGGAGGGGGCATCGTTAGAAAAAGCGAGGTCTCCCTGCGGAGCCGAGTTACACATCGATTGGCGTGGCAGTAATTTTCGAGAAAGCCTATTACATCCGACTGGATTGCTCGCTAATCTTCAGCTTCATTCAAATTCAGAACGACTTCCTAAATGGCCACTACACACAAGATTAATCCAATCATCCCGGAATGACGGGGGAAAAATGGCGGATGGGGAGACGAAGACGAGAAGGCGAGATAGAACAAGCGAACCCGGCCAAAACTATATAGATAGATAGATAGATAGATGGAAAAAGAAAGAAATAAAAAAAAAGAATACACGCAGATGAGAAAAATAGTCCAATGGAACGAAGGAAAAAGGCAGCGAAATTGCTCTAAATTTACTAAGGGTGGGGGGAAATGGTGCTGGGGAGTTAGAAAGAACGGAACGAAAAAAAAATCTCTCCTCCGAATGTCAGTCGTCGAGTCAAAACGCTCTGTTCAGCCTGTTTAAGATATGAAATTATAATGTAATTAGGCGCCAAGTCGAGCTGTCAGCGTTCTCCTGACGAGCAGCAAAAGCGTTTCGAGTCGACCGATGAAATGCAAATAAGCGTAGCAGCAGCAGCAGCAGCACTTGCTCCTCCTCCTCCTCCTCCTCGGGCTGTCGACGTCGTCGTCGTCGTCGTAGTTGTTCGTCTAATAACATTCTCGCCTTGTTGCCAGTGTCGCGCGCCTCATCGGAGGATAGGCAAACATTATTGCGAATTGTCAATGGCGGCCTACTGCGTATGGATGACATTCTTATTTTTATAGCGCGATGATTGCTTACCAGCAGCCGGCCTCTGGGGCAAGCCCACCGAGACGAGAAAATTGGCGCCGACGCAACGGGGAAATGTGGCGAAAAGAGCACCAAATGCAAAAACAAATTCAAACATGAAGAGGAAGAAGAAAAAGAAAATGAAATTCAAATGCTGTTCATCACCATCACAATAACAACAACAAGCGATGCAATTGAATTTTCCGCGTGTTCTACTTTCAATTACTTCGTGTTTGATTTACTACGATTGCTACCTTGCCAAGAAATAAGAGAAATAATGGGGAAACAACTTGACACGTTTTGTTTGTTTTTGTAAAATCGGGATTACATTAGAACGCTGAAAGATTATTATTATTATTCTTTATTGACAGTCCCCCCAGGGACCAAATTTAAAAACATAACTACAGCAACACAAGCTAAAATGAAAGTGCGGACGACATCAAAAGTAATAAATGTACAAGTGCATTATACAGATAACCAAGTCCAACTTCAAAGCTCGCAACTCAAAAAATGAGTTTTTTACCAAAGTACACGTTTTTCATTTTGTCCTCAAACGTGTAACATGACGAATAGACAGTGCATTAGAATCATCCAATGCATTGACAGGAAAAAACGTTTTGCTGTATGGCTTAAAAATCTATAGTGTTAAAATTTAAAACCTACATTTTGAAATATAATGCTCATCTATGAGACGAAATGTGTTATAGGAATATTCATCTGCATTTGAATTTGGACTGTCAAAATAAAACGATCGCGTGGAACCGTGTGTGTCTTGTTAGTTGACGACTGAAATGAAACAACCGTGTATGTTGCAGCATCGTCGCTCTAAAGGCGATGGCCAATTTCCTATAGGCAACAAGTTATCGCTGCTTAAAACGATACTTATTGAACCTATCTCGTCGTTACAAATATCACGGAGCCAACAACAAAAATTCCAATCATTCGGTGTCACTATGACTACCGAAAAAGAATTTTAAAATCTATTTACAACAAAAGGTTCTCACATCAAAGGATACGAGTCCCTTCCTCTTTGATGGGGATAAACCGTGAAGGTGCGTGTCGCCTATTATTATTATTATTATTATTATCATCATCGTCATCCAACGAAACTACCAGGGGGGGGGGATATGAAAACAAAAGTTTTACTCGTCATAAAAAATAACAAAATGATATAAACGCACATCATATATGTCAGTCTGTAAAAGTACACCCTTTATTTTATTTTCCACATAGTGGTGTGATGCCTGTCAACACTTATTGGGACGTACAGTATGATCAACTTCTCGATACCTCTCATGACGAACTCGCTCCAGTTTTAGGAAGCATTATCACCATTTCTACGGTCTCATTGGTTTGTTGTCCTCCAATTTCGTTTGTCATTCTACCGACAAATTGGTTATCCGCGTCCTGCTACCACTTGTTCGAGCAAATAACAACGATTCCAAACTAACGAGACTGTGCAAACGGTGTTCCTGAAAGGCATGCACCAAACTGGAGCGAGTTTGTCAGTGAGAGGTATCGAAAAGTTGACAATAAGTGTTTGTAGGCATTAGACGAGTATGTATAAAGGGTGTATTTCTACATTAACAGACTTGCCGTGCGTCCCTATCATTTCGTTATTTATGTTATTCACGAGTGAAACTTGTTTTTTGATACACCCTCGTATTATCAACACGAAGTACTCGTTTCCGTACACTTTTTTTATTTATTTTTTATTTTTTTATTAAAAACGACACAAAAGCATCGATAATTACAAAAGTAATACTTGACGTAAATTCCATCTCCATCGTTGGAGTTGCCTTAGATGAAAACAAACAAAAACCACTAGTGTCCAGCCATTGTAAAAGCATTGAAAAATGAAATGTCATTTGGCACTATCTTCGCATCGCGTTGCTGCTGCGAGCGAGGCATATCACGAACAAACAGGTGGTGAAGCCCTCCTACTGCGTAGTACTTCGTCGTCGTGCACTCACGACTGGCTACTCGTCGTAGGTAGTGATAATAACCGTCGACTCGCTCCTCTTTGCACCTTGGTCGTCGTATCGTGGGGAGAGGAGCGAGTGAGGGGTGAGGGTTGAGCCTGCATTTCCCCTACTTCCTCCCTCCCTCGCGTTCTCTTTCTCCCCCTCAGCAGTTTGGCTCTTAATACGTTTAGCAATTAAGTCGGCTGCGCGTGGGGCGTTTAATTAGCGCCGATGCATCCGAGAGCGAGCCAGACGAAGAGAGCTAACCCTAATCATTCGGCCTCCTCTCTTTCTCTCTCCCTCTTTCACTTTTACCTCTTCTCTCTCTCTCTCTCTCTCTCTCCCCCCACGTATAATGCAGACGGCACGTCGCGGGTGACAATCCATTATGCGCACCCTACACGTAATTAATTATGCAAAACATCCGACCATTCATCATCAGGTAAGAAAATCGACGCGAAGAAGAAAAGTGAAGTGAGAAAAAGAAACCAAGCTCCTGGAAAGCGATGATGAATTTCTCGTTACAAAAAATAAAACCAAAAAATGAAGCTTAGTCGTATAAAATGCATCATCTCATCAAAGTAAGAACCCATTCACTTTAGTTTCCTAATGAAATCCTAGACCAGTGATACACGAGCGTTTTGTTTCAAAGAACCGCTGCTTGACGCTATTTTTTTCATCTGCTTACGTGACGAGCAAGATTCAGTATCTGCATGTGCTTAACATGCATGCAATAAATAGCGTTGGTGTTGATGTTGCACTCTACACTTATCAATTGAGTTGATGACAACTTTCTCATTTTGAATTGGCATAACGGTGTTACTAATGTTGTCATGCCTATTTTCTAACATATTTTGGTCAGATCGACGGCAAAAATGAAAAAAAATTATTCCCATTATGAATGGCAGGTAACCGATGTTTCGATTGACCGTCATGAATTTACAATTCATCAAAGAATGGTATGTGACAAAACTTAACGGGTCCTGAAAAACTAATTTCGAGATACTCAATAAATAAACAACCATCAATCTCATTGATAAGTATTAATGTTTTCTTAACCCTCGTGTCTACGCTTAGCATTCTGGGTGTGCTCTTTGATGCTAGCCTGTCTGCTTCCTCACATACTACCTACTTGTAGATTTGATTTGATTTTAGTTTATTGCGGACCGAGGTCCAATAAAGTACACAAAGTTGCATTTTGTGACACTAATAGGTATTGATACAAGTTTCTATCAAAACATTTTAACAAACTTTTCTCCGCGAGTAATCGCTTTGAAGCAAATTTCCGAAAACGATAAGGGAGTGAATTCCAGGTATGGTAAATATTATAGGGGTATATTAATTTAATACTAAATTGATCATTATTTGTAAACTGGAATTTATGTCTATTTTCTTGGCGAAGACGATAAATAGAAATTTTTCATATTGTTTATTCCTTGAGAAATAACACATGAATATACATCAAGAGCAGCAGTGGTCCTATTTTCAGTAAATTTTGACCCCGTCTCTGTCTTTTTAATCCAGTCCAAAACTGTTTGTAAGGTATCGAATTCAATTCTACATAAAAAAATGAGGTGAGTCTGGTAGCAGGACTTCAATCAGTGAAGAGCCCAAATAACACATCAACTAGTTAAACAACAGCCTTTTAAATTTCAGCAATTACCTTACACTGTCTAAACTCTCGCAACACATGTTTAAAAGTACTACAACTACAAGAGTATTTTTCTCTTGAGAGAGAAGTGAACTAACCTTTGAGTTAAATAAATAAATATTTTATAAGTGAATGGATACAGCTTGAGGAAAAACAAGGTGAGACCTGGATGGCACTCTTTTCTTTTGCTCAGAGGGACCATGATGACCATAAGTTACATCAAAGATATGTTTCCAAAATGGAACAAAGAATAGGGGACCAAACGGCATTTGTCTTTAAAATGGTCACCACAACCTAGCCTGTTCAACTTAAATCAACTAATATATCAGATAAATATAACACATTTCAATTTATATTTATAGAGCCAATTGAAAGCCTGCAAAAAGAGACAGTAGACTTAAACTATACGCCTGCTTATTTATAAGGTATTGTACAGTAGTGTGTTCAAGAACTCACTCTGTGTCCATTCGTGCCAAGCCAGAGGGAGAGAAGTACAGCTATATTATATATGTTGAGGTAGGTACTTTGGGTTTAACGAGGGCACCGACTAGCTTTTACAGCTATGTCATTTGGCCCTCAGACTTTAGTTAAATTAGAAATACAGAAATGATGATGAGATGGGGATGATAAACATGGAACAGAGTTTTATGATGCAGGAGGAAACGGGAGTTCCCCCGAGAAAACCTGCCCCCGCAGTGTCATACCCTAAACTGAACCCACACGGCACGAGTGGGAGTCGAACTCACCAACCCGAGTACCGGAGGTGGATGCCCTAACCA
>JAQIWH010000185.1:0-64994 GCA_034695005.1 Cryptops parisi
TTACAGTGATGCCACTTAAATACACAGAAACAAAATCAAATATCCCATACTACTAGCGTAACATTACCCACCAACAATGTGTGCGTGTCTGATTCAAAAGTCTATTTTGATCCACTTCCTATATCCCAGAAAGCTGAAATTTCACACGTAAACACAAAGCTGCGTAACATTTTATTCACTTAAATTTTGACGAATCGACGTCGTGTCAATATCGAGAAAATGTCACGTGAAGGTGGAGTTTATTCTCGTGTGTTGCTCACGATAACCACCACATCGTTAGTTTTGAAGCATTGTCAAGCCCAAATCGGTTACTGTTTAAAATATACACGCATACATGTACCTGTATATTACTCACATAGTTTACTAAATAGTTCATCTGAGCAATCATTCATCGTTGTAAATCCATTGGAATAAACAACACAAACCGACAAAAATATCTTTCCGCGTGTTTGTTTCAAATACTGGCGCTTTTGAAATTTGGTTCGCAAACAAAAGCACGGTAATCAAACCAGGTTAATAGGTTGTGCTGAAAACATTTGTTTTTAGAACATTAAACAAATCAACACCTAAAATCAACAATTAGGTATTGATTTGTTTAATGTTCTAAAAACAGACTCTCATATATACAGTAGTCGTGGTCTTTAACGAAGCACCAAATCCAGAACCAGAATCTGCAAGATCAGCAGGACCACCCGGACCAAAAGGTCAGTATTCGCAAATAATATCTGTTTAGTCATTGCAAATTTTATCATGTACACTGAACATCTTAGAGGTTTCTTATCTACTGGTGAAAATAAGACGCAACATGTGATGACATGACAATAATTAATGACCTCAGACATGACATTTACAGGAGACAAAGAGCAGGATAGAATGCCATGTAAATCAGGTCCAGTGGGATCTCCAGGAATTAAATGAGTTAATACGCAGTGTTTAATTGTTAATATGTTTTGTTACTTTCAGGACGCATCATTCACTTCGATGGAGTGAATGGTGCCAGGTCACCTTGTAGTAACTCAACTGCTCAGTGGGTGTAATTAAACCATTTCAGGAGAACCTGGACTTAACGGCCTTCCAGGTGTTATGGGCTGGAAAGGAGATGCTGGATTAGATGGACTAAAAGGTGCAAAGGGTGATCGAGGAATACCCGGACCACAAGGACTACCGGGACCAAGTACTGGTATCTCAATAAACAATGAATCCAACCCTCCGAACTAGACTCCGAAATTAATGCTTTATAATTACAACTACAACTAATGAGAAAAGTAAACTTGAACTAAAACGTTATATGAAACTAGTCATTTTGTATTGCTCCATTCATCAATTAAAAGTTAAGTGAACTAGTAAATAGAATATGATAAATTACATGTCAACCATATTGGCAAAACCTTCGCTGACAACTTCGAAACAACATTTCTGTACAATTTCATTAAGTACTGCACAAGAGGTGTTACTATCACAATTTTCGAAATAATAAAACCCTGTTGGTTGCCTGACTCACTGACTGAATGATTGGTTCCTGTTCAAAACACAGCTCTCATTCTATTCAAAACTCCTAGCTTCGTTTCTGGGTTAGAACAATAGAATTTTTGTTTTTGCTCAGAGATTAACCCAATTAAACTTAACTAATTAAACCATCCCTAAATTATAAATTAGGGATGTACCTCCACCTGGGTACCTTTGTTAGCACACAGAACGTCTAGGCGGTAGCCTTAACTCACACACATGTGTTCTGCAACATTCCCCCACGCATGTGACCAACTTCATTTCTGCATAGCACGACACAATCTGTGTTCGGTCACTCGGAGTCGCCATTTCGAAAAATGACAGACTGCAGCACCGCTGTGAGTGTGACACACACTGCGTGTGACACGCACTGATTCCCACATCACCTTTTCAGTTTGCGCTTTCGTTCCACCAAGCACCACATTTGTGACAAAACAATAAACTTGACAAATGTTTAGATTTCACCCTGGACACTGTACATACTCCTATGATTAGAGGCTTTGGATGAACAGTATACAGTATTTCTTTATACACATACACATATGAGATGTACATAAGATGTACACATAAAATGCACTTACTCGTGTTGCATTATACGAGGATTACCAGTACGATATGACCTTAGTTCATACAGTATTATCATTTTTCAGCACTGATCCCCGAAACACGTCAAATCATTCATTGTAAATATTTATTGTTGTTATTTTTAGGTACAGTAGTAAGTAGCTACGGGACTACGTCAACCGTATTCTCCACATGGTACGGTTGACACTGGAAGAAACCCTTGTCTCCACGACGTTTGTGATATTAAATTTCAATTACAATATTTCACTGCATTATAGTGTTCAATGGAGTTAATGTATCAAGTGCTTAATGATGACTGAATAAACGATGATTTTTTAATGGTTCTATGCAGCAACACTGAATTGAAAACAAGCAAATAAACCCATCAAACAAAACACCGCATGCAGATTATACTGGTAGCATCAAATACATGTTAACACGCATAAAAAAATAGCTATACATCACAAGGACTGTCAAAACATAACATTTTTTGAGCGTCCTGTATATAACCGTGAAACCTGAAATTCAAATCCGCTGAGTAATACCATATTAAATACATATATTTTAAGAAATTACTTGATATCCAACACAAATTGTCTCATGATGAGTCTATACTGTAAAATTAAAAATAAAAGATCAAGACAAACCAAAAAAAAAAAAAAAAACACTTAGCCCCAAAGTTACAGTATACTGTCTTTATGTCTTGGACGATGACTAAAAATCTAACTAGGAATGACATGTGTCATCATACTAAATTTCAAGTGAACTAAAAGAAAGATTTCATAAAAGTCCACAGTGAACAAACAAATGTGTTTATAGCTAACGACAGATTTCCACGATACTATGAAAACTTTGCATTTGACCTGTGTTAATTGTAATCAGCTTGGCATTTGTCTTACTCCTAATTTTTGCTTAATTGATAAAGCTTCAGCATTAGTAACAATAATTTTATAGCCAACGACAGATTTCCACAATACTATGGAAACTTTGCATTTGACCTGTGTTAATTGTAATCAGCTTGACATTTGACTTACTCCTAATTTTTGCTCAATTGAAAAAGCTTCAGCATTATTAACAATCAAACTTATGAGAATGAGCAACCCAGTTTCGATCATCCTACTTTCGACCCTGTTTATCATCTTCGTGCAATGTATGTGTACTTTAATTTTATAAAATAAAAATTTTTTTTGTTAAGATTCCTATACATTGACGACACTTTTTTGTAGCCGTTCGAAATGACATCGAAGATGGATCTGGATTTGCAACAGAAGACGATGAAGATTTGGTCACACAAACTTTGTCCAGAAAAGACCAATTGACAACTAGTGAGAGTCGTTTGAACGCAAGGCCTACATGAAAATATTTTACCTTCTAAAATAAAATTTGAAAATACTAATACTAAGTTTACTTTTGCAGTGATCATGGCTTACAACGAAGCCCCAAATCCAGGTAAGCATCAGTTAGAAAGCACGTTGAATCACATTGAATCTCGGATTTAAAATACAGGTAGTTCTCGATCTATGCGAGGGTTAGTTCCTACACAAACATGACAAATAATATATAATAAAATTCTCATAAAACATGCAGCAGACAATTCCAACGTGATTTGAATACATGCAAATTTCCATAATTCGCGCAACTCGTGAGAGTACACGTTGGGAAATGAATACAACAGTTGCGAGAAAACGTTCTACACCATCACACAGAATCGCATAAAAGCGAAATTATGAACTACTATACTCATCTACGACACGCTCCTAAAAGAATTTCAGTGTCGCATAATAGCGAAATCGCACATATAAAACTCGTATAACTCGATAACTTCTTGTAATAGATTGGCAGCTCAACTGAAACACCACAACGAAACTCGTGCCAATTTCGAACTTTGTTGTTAAAATACAAAGACAACTAATGAAGAGTTGAACGCTGTTAGACAAAAACCTAACTTCACATCGATTCTAAAATTGGATTCGATTGAAAATCGTTCTTACCATTGGAATAAAAATCATCAAAAAAACGAATACATAAAAATATCTAAATACTCGTATCTTTCATCAAGCAGTAGTTGAACTACTAGTTAAATTAATTTTAGAGTAATTACTGGGTAGTTATAACTACTTCATGTAAAGTAAATTACAACTACCTAGTTTAATTCACACACAAAGAAACTGATTTAAGTGACATATTAAAACAATTTCCAAAATGAACATTTGGAAATACATACTTTGGTTGTTCTAAACTTGCTGTGTTGTATTCTAGAAATTAGCGCAGCAAAAGGTGAGTGTAAGTGAATTATTAACTACTGAATAATCAAAACAAAATGTGAACTCAAAATACACAGGTGTAGCAGAAAACAGGGATGCCAGTGCACAAATAGCGACAGGACCTAAAGGTGAACTTGTTATAAAATTCTCATAAACGTTGAAACTAGTTGGAAAGTTAGCTACATTAACAATTTTTAAAACGCACTGTAATTGTGAAAAAATACCTTAACTTGAAAAAAACAATAGCAAATTAAATTAAAAATTAACTAAAACTAAAATTTGAAATCGAAATTAAATATGTATTAGATTTATTATATATTTTATTTTAATTTCTTTTTAATTATTTCATTATTTTGTGAAATATTTAAAAATCAACAACACTCACACTCATATACTGTACAGTGGTCGTGATCTTCAACGAAGCATTAAATTCAAATCCAGCACCTGCTGGACCACGTGGATCACAAGGACAACCTGAACCAAAAGGTAATAAAAATACCCCCCCCCCCTTCTCTAGCGAATGTTATTAAAGCATTTCATTGCGTTCAGGGGAACCTGGACTGGACGGCCCTCCAGGTGATCAAAGCAGGGATGGAATTCCTGGACTTACTGGAACACTAGGACCAAAAGGTGAACCGGGAAAACAAGGAATATCTGGACCAGCAGGACTAACGGGACCCCCTGGGCCAAGTTCTGAATCCAATAAATCCAATCCTACCACGCCGAACACCAAACTCGCAACTGAAAGTTACAACCTAGGTTGGTTTAGGCCCTAAGTCTTAGTTTCGCTCTACAGCAAATTGATTAGGTTAGGTTTGGATTTCAGTTAAAGCATTTCATTATACTATACAGTTCATTGTCAATGTACTAAGTGCTAAATGGTCTAATAAACAAGATTTTTAATGGTTCCAGCACCAACATTATATTGAATACAAACAAACAATCCAATCAAACAAAAATCACCGTGTACAGAATGTTTCAAAAAATTATACAAAATAGCTATACATCACATGAGTCATCAAAGCGTTTAACATATTTTGAGGCATCGTGTACAGTATTTAACCTCAAAAACCAGAAAATTCCAATCTGCTCACAACAGTATCACTGTTACTCGTATGTTCAGAAACGTCTTTGTATCCAACACACAAATTGTTTCATCAAATGACACAGTAATTTCATACTGGATATCAGCAAATAAAATGTCATGGAGTTGAAAATGAAACAATAAAATAAATCAGCCATTTCCTGCCTGATATATGTTCAACAGACATTCTCAAGTTTTGAGTCTTGGAAATAACATATTCGCAATCAGCGACGCACAAATTGTTTTCAGAGTCTCTTAACTCAAAAAATGATTTAATACGTTTTGGACGCAAGCTCTTCAATTACTGAATTAAACAAATTGAAAAAAAAATACTGAATGGAAAAGATCATTTTGGTTGCTTTTTTTTGTCAAAAGCAAATGATGAAGAACTGCAAGGACAACCAGGAACACTGAGAATTGAGGTAACAACGGAATCAAGATATCTACACCAACGTTTGATGCATTTTTACTTAAAATGTTAGACGTTATTACGAAGCTGGTTGCAGAGACCATGAAGAAAAAGTTAAGTTCACAAAAACTACATTAAAATTCATTATGTGACATTATAGCAAACATTTTGAATATAGCAGTGAATCGAATATTCTGAAATCCTATAATAGACACAACGATACTATATTTCCGCAAACAGCGCTACACCCCGTGTAATCAAAATACTGTAGTCTGTTATTCAAATTCCAACCTACAACGACTAATGATTGTCAAAGCAACATGATTTTTATCTATATTTGACAAAAAAACATATTCACACATAGCTTGAAATCATCGTTTGTTTGTATAGTTTATACTGGTCGTGGTACTGTTCATATCCTTTGCATAATTTTGAAAGTCTATTTTATATGGTTGATCCGCTTGTAGATCAACTTTATATGGTTGATCCGAATTGTGTGAATATAAATAGAAATAAATCTATATACACACACAAAATGTTTCCAATGTTTCAAAAAAATTATTCATCTATTTATTAAACTGTCAAATTAATTCAACACTCTCTTATTCCTGATTTTGACATTTAAAGACAATCTACCAAACAAATTAACAAGAAAGTGTTAAAAATCAGACAAAATAGGCAACTTTCCACTTGTTGATAATTCCAAAGGTTACTGGATATTATATTAGGAAATAAAATGCCATCGAGTAAAAATAAAAATCAAACAAAAAAACTAATTTTTGTTTCCTGGAGAAGCTTATTAAAAGTGGACAACGTGCATTGCATAGCGTTATTACAAGCAGTGATCATGATGACAAACACTTATCCTGTGTTAGCTGTGCTGCTGGTTTTGTTGAGTGTCGCTTGTTTCGACCTTGCAGCAGGTAACACTTTGATACAATCTTCTAAATTTAGTTGAGTAGAACCACTGAACATCTGTGGTGATTGGTAAAGAAGTCATCGAAGTGTATAAGTTCGCAAAATTTGATGTTGTATGTTTGGAATAATAACATATAGGGAGGAAGGGGGGTTCCCGCGCGAAGCACGGGCTATAAAGCTAATGATTGGCTAAACATTCAAATTCTGCCACTTCACCGATATACGCGATTTTTGATTTAACCGACATTTGCGCAGAACTGTATTCCTCGCATAAAACTCGTGGAAATCCAGGTTGGACCTCACTAATCCGGAAAGCTTGAAACCAGACAAGTGGCTGGATCAGTAGTTTTCCGAACCAACGAAGCGTTGGATATAAAATGGCAAGTAATGCCTATACTGTACTGTATCACAGATACCTTTACAACTTACATAAGTATAAGCAAAATTATATTCTAGATCAGTGAGGTCCAGCCTGTACCAAAAAATAAATAAAATTTCTAGCCTCTAGCATTATTAAAATAAAATAAAATAATAAAAAATTCTCAATCGGTCCAAAATTGAAATCATACATTCCATCTTCAAATTACGCATTAATCGTAATTAATTAATATTCAGAGTTCAATGGTTCATTGAAATGAAAACCACTTTTTTTAGAAATGTCTACCTACCACATTAAATCTCTTTTATATCCAACTATCAGGCGAGCAAGGACCGCAAGGACCTCCAGGATTACCTGGATTTCCAGGACCGAAAGGTACGATTTTATTATTAACTATATAATAAACATTCTATTTACTAAAATAAACATACATATACATTCCTATGCCTTTTATGTAGAGATTGAAATTTAAACAATATTTAACCTTGCCATAATATTTTACAGGAGAATCAGGATATCCAGGTTTCCCTGGTAGACAGCGTTTCAAACAACAGGGGGCCGTAGCTCATATCTCCAATGATTCGGAAATCTAAATACAGTATACAGATTTAAGTTTCGATAAAATAACAGGTAACTCATTCCAAACCATGATTTCCGAATTACTGAAACACGAGTTACGGACCTACAAACAAAAAAGGTCAGTGGTCTGAAGAAAACGGAATAGCGTGTTATTCATACCCACTGTGATTATATTTACAGGACCAAAAGGTGGCAGAGGTATACCAGGTGAGCCAGGAGCGCGTGGTATACCAGGTATGAAACATTAGTCAGGGTTCAAATGTATGGACGCCCATCATTTTATCAGATTCTACAAAACTTTTTCATTGATTTCAGGAATACCAGGATTACCCGGAATGAAAGGTTCGATTTCAGTTACAGTGATCTAGCTACAGCAATCCATACTGATTTTCAGTAAACAGCGTTTCATCAATTTCAGGAGAAGATGGACTTCCTGGCATTCCCGGGCTTCCGGGACCCCCTGGACCACCAGCATGATAAAGAGCATGAGTGTCCAACCAGTTATTAACTGGTGTCCCTCCAGATGCAAATGTACTACATAATGCTTGATAAATAAAACTGTAGTGGTATTCAAAATCATTAATATCTGTATTCGTGCAGTCATAAAACAAGTGAATTGAAAAGAATCTCGTTTTTTTTTTGGAGACACCTTTTAACGTGGTGTTGTGCTGTGCTTTTGTTTGCAAAATCAAATTTTTAAAACTACATATTTGAAACAAATACGATACCTTTTGTTGATTTGTCTTAACGTTGAGTGTTTATTCGGATAAACTCGCGACAATAAGTAGTTGCCCAAATCAACTATATTGTATAGCCAGTGGTTACAAACTGGCAACAATGACTGGTTACTCAGATAAACTATAACTTATCACATGTGAGGTAACTATCATGTGTAGCAAACAAAACATTTACATCCTATCTAATAAAATGAAAGAACTTCTTCCTCCTACTGCTCCTCACCAGTTATGTTATATAGCCATTAGACGAGGAACATCACGTGATTCTTTCTTTTGCACCTGGGCATTCTAGGAGCTTCCAGAACAGATGGTTTTTTTACTAGCGTGTGCCTCCTCACCAGCGCCACCGTGTACGAAAATGTCGAAATAAATACTCTAACTGTAACGAATATTGCGAAGCAATATGAGGTAAAAAAATAATAAACAATGATAAACGAGTTAAAACAATGAATTTGATCATGAAAACAAACAAACAAAAAAAAACTTTTCCGTCATTTTTGACAGGTTATTTACTAGTATGTGTATATAAATGTGTATTTCCAAAAAATGATGTAATTTGGCTATAATAGATATTTGGCTGTACGAATGATAATAAGTAAAATGTTGGTTTTTCGTTAAGGGTTTCTGGTAAAATGTTAATAAGTGAAATGCTAATTTTATTTATTAACATTTTACCAGAAACCCTTAACGAAAAACCAACTTGACGTGTCAATTTTTTCGAAACGACACGTATCCGTTAAAATTTAATAGAACAAAATGTCCTACGATCTGTTTAAAATTTCAGCTCTGTAGGTCATGGAGAACCGACCAAACTAACGAGCTCAAAAAGGTCAAACCATGTGATAACGCCCAAGTGAAGTTAACAAAAGAAATTAATAAAAGAACTTTTTTTTTATAACAAAAAACTTTTTTACATTATTTAGTGTGCAGTCTTTCATTCGTCGTACCATTTTTCGAATTGAAAAACAAAATCTTAATAACATTCTAGCATTTTATAATGCAAATATAAGGCCCTCGAAATCCGAATATTACGCCGCATAAATGAAAAATCAAATAGATATCGATATTTCTCTAAAAGTGACAAAACTTTAGCGTTCAGTCATACATGTATGTGCACAACCGCAGTAGATGGCTCAATAAGAAACGTTTACGTATACAAGGAGCATTGGAATAGTTTTACACAATAGTGAAATCGCATAGTAAAAACTCAAGTAGACTTCCTGAGTATATCAAATGCTCTTCTAGTAATTAAATTCAAATCTTATTCTGGAATTCAGCTAATTCTGGCATTTGATTACTATAGTGAAACAAAATGTTACCAAAAAAAAAACAAGATAAAAACTAAACAAATGAGCAAATTGTCTACGTAAATGTTAATTCCAAAGAGCACTGGATATTTAAGAAATGAAATATCATCGAAGTTAAACTATCAAAAAACTATCGAAAGAAAAAATTTCGTTTCCTGACTGAACCGCAGCTATTAAGCCAGTAGCATAGTTTGTCACATAGCATTTCCAACTTTGATCATTATGGCACGCATTTCTCTTGTATTAGCTGTGCTGTTGACGTTATGGACTGTGGCTAACTTGAACACTGCAGCAGGTTCTACTTTCAATCAATTTCAATTATCGCATAACTAGAAGTAAACACCCGTGGTTAGTGAAGTAACCACGGGAAGTGAAAATGAACTCCGTGAAACTTCATGTAGTTTGCAATATTTGATCGATTGTGTTTTGTTCATTTGTGTTTATTTCCTTCATCTCATTTAATTAGTGGTTATGTTTGTATGGCAACCCATCTATCAGGAGATACTGAGTAGTTCTCCATCACAACAGTTCACTGTTCTAATTTAAATTTTAAGGTGAGCAAGGACCGCCAGGACCTCCAGGAATTCCTGGATTACCAGGAATTGAAGGTAGGATTCTATTATACAGTAGCCTACTTCATATAAAAATAATCCTATGTCGTGGATAAAAGTTAACCAATATTTAAGCAATACTTTGCTACAATATTTTACAGGAGAGAAAGGAGATCGAGGTTACCCTGGTAAATAGAATTCCAATCAACAGTAGCTCGTTATCTCCAACGATTCGGAGATCAAAGCATCCGAATTTAAAATTCAAAAAATACACATAAGCAACTCATGTTACCATGATCTCCGAGTTAATCGGAAGACGAGTTACGAGCTTGAAAACCGGAAGACAAGTCTCGAGAAAACAGAACTGCATGTTATTCACATTGCGATATATTTGTAGGACTCCGTGGCCCGCCAGGTGATCCAGGTGCACAAGGACTTCCCGGTCCACCAGGATTGAATGGTTTACCGGGTACGAGACATTAGCCAGGCTTCAAATGTTTCCGTCAAAACATCTCAATCCTTCCGTCAGACTGCCGCCAGACAAATGATCTAATTGCGTTCAGGGACATCCGGATAGGGTTGCCACCCGTCCTTTATTTTAAAGGACAGCGTACTATTTGAACAACTTGTTCTTTGTCCTGCACCGAAGTGATAAAGGACACAACATATCTTTTTTTCCACAAAAAAAACAAAAAACGGATAGATTTATCCAAAAAATACTGAAATTCCAGAAACATTTGCAATTTTCTTGAAAAAAATTAAGTTTCAATTGTCTATCATCTCTCACTGACAAACCTGGGTCATTTCAACATTATACAACACGCATAAATAAATAATTACTACAGAATACTATAGAAATCAAACTTTCACTACATAAAATGACATGAAAACTAAATTTACACTAGACAAAATATGATTCGTTTAGATGTCCTTTTTTTTTGGAACTTCAAAAAGTGGCAACCCTACACCGGGACGACCTGGAATGGAAGGTTAAGAGTAGCAGTAATCTAGCTATGCTAATCAATAGCAATCTTCGGTGAACAGTGTTTCATAAAACAACCATCGATTTCAGGATTCGATGGAAGACCCGGTATACCCGGACCTCCAGGACTGCAAGGAAGGCCTGGACCATCAGGACGATAAAGAAGGACTGTCGAACAAGACATCAATAACGTGTTCCAAAATGAAACTATGCCAATAATGTTTCCTACATTAAACTAGAGTGGCAATCAAATGAATAAAATCTGTCTTTGTACCGTAATAAACAAGCAATTTTAAAAACAAAACTTCCGTTTTTTGGATACAACCTTTTACTATTGAGTGTTTCTTCAGATGAATTTGTTTTACACTCAACAATGAGCGTAAACTATATGTAAACTATGCATAATACAGTATATACTATATATAGTATACATAATACAGAACATACTTAAGTATATATACAAAAATAGGAAATAAAACATGAGCATCAGCAACATTTTACCTAAAAAAACAACCTTTTACGTGTCAACAGCTATGAATTGACACGATATTGATCCCTCAAAATTTGATAGATTCAAATATTGATTCAAATTTGATAGATTTGATAGATTCACGGAACTAATCGGTGCACCAAATTTCAAGTCCCTACAGCACTGGTTAAAAATGACATGTAAGATTTGAAACAGTGAAAACCGTTTAAGACGCCAGGCCAAGTTAAATGACAGCTTGTAAAAATAGTTACAATATTATTGTGTTGCGTGTAATTAAAATAATCGTAATGAATGCTACAACCTTGTGGCATTTTGAAAGGCCCCTATATAAGGTCCGTCCCATAAAAAAATTGTCTTAAAAGATTATTGTCCAAGATCCGCGGTGATCATGACAACAAGCATTGCTCTTATGTTCACTATGCTGCTGATGTCATGGAATGTCTTGTTTTAACATTTATGTTAAATCCCTCGACATACTATAATAATAGGCATTATAGTATAAATTTCCTATAACTATTGAGTCTATGATTTACGCGAGTTCTTTAAACGCGATTTCAGTATTGTGCGACCACAGAAATCCTAACAAAATGCCCGTTTACAGATTACGACTTTCCAAGATAAGGAAATAAAAGGTCATCCAATTGAAACACAAACTTGGTGACATTTACTGACCTTCTGCTTACTTCCAAAAAATAATAACTTGTCTTTAAAAAAGTTCGTTTCCTGACAAAAACGAAATTTATATATAAGCGTGTAACATACTATATTTGGTTACATAGCGTTTCTAAACGTTAACATGAAGACCTTCACTGTTCCCTTGATAGCAGTGCTCTTGGTGTTATGGAATGTCGCTAGTTGGTACACTGTAGCAGGTAATACTTGACACAACCTTATTCTAACTAAACAACTAATCAAATTCACAATCACATAACCAAAGAAAACATTCTCCATCATCTCAAAATCACAGCCATGAATTTCACTTATCACTGTCCGACATTATCTATTCACGGTTTTGACATTATTTTTTTTTACAAAGAATGCTCGATTTACGCGAGTCTATTACATTCGATTTTGCTTGTATGTAAGACGAGAAAACCCCTCCCCGATGCTCGTTATGGAGATTTTTTTTTGCTTATATGCAATTTGAAGAGGTAGATCTATACGTTTTCTTGAAACTATTTTATCCGTCAATTTTTGCCACGCCACGTGTGGCGCAAATGCTAGACGTTTGAATGGTCCACTGTAGACATTCCATTATATAAAAATTTAAATACTGCAATTTTGATTAAAATGAGATTTCCGTAAAACATAATCCTCACCTATGTGGAAAGCATTACGTCAATCAACTTTCGACAATTCTGTTGAATCATTAGGTGAACAAGGACCCCCGGGACCCCCAGGACATCCTGGGCCTAAAGGTTAAATTTCAATTCAATTTTTCTATCATTCAAACGAATCATTGATAAATCCTTTTTATAAAATAAAAATCATTGTTAATGTGTTGGTAAAAAAAAACAAACAAATGCTGTTCAAACCATATACTTTCATATTTGCAGGACAGCAAGGATACGAAGGATTACCAGGTAAACGTGATTTCGACACATTACCATATGACTGGCACTCCAATATGGACAGTTTAGTCAGATTTAAACTACTGTGTAGTTGTTCAATCCTTTCGTCAGATTCTAGATTGTGTTTCACTATTTTTTTTTTTAGGAATACCAGGAATTCCAGGCATGCCAGGCGTGCCAGGTTCGATTCCAGCTGTAGTGATCCAGTTCATCGGTGAATGAAACTTACATTGTTATAAAAATATAGGTCGTTTACAGGAGAGAAGGGCAGTCCAGGGATCGCTATAGTGGGCGCACCGGGACCACGTGGGCCTCCCGGACCACCTGGACCTTCAGGACCTCAAACTGTTGAAATTCCAGGAAGCCACTAGAGTCTTTCAATGTCAGAATTAACACTGCCTCCTAAGTCCTAATAATAATAATAATATTTTTACCCAAAACAAAACAATCCGCTTCAGCCCCTGCCCAAAACTGCATTGGTTCACCATTTAAAAAATAAATCACATACGACGTATAACAAATTTTTTGTGTATATTTAACAGCCAGTTAATAACATGCATGTTCTAAAAAAAATTATACAATCTGCCAACTATTTTCAGTACACACGACATTATTTATCACTAGCCGTGCTGCCCATGCTTCGAACGTGAATTTTTATTTTGTTTTGAAACCGTTGAAACGAGCTACTATTAAAACAATATAAGAATTTGTTGCAGGATGTTCACTAGCGATACATTTAAAACATCGCGGCATAATGTTACTTGTTACTAACATAAGTAGTTGCTATGATACCTCAATTTAATAATCAACCACATAACCACTCAATGACAAAATGTTTAACTTCAAACGTCCATATCTCGAAATTGCCACGACCTTGACAGTTGAAAATAGTTGCGTCAACCCACAAATTCGCAGTGGAAGATCGTGTACAAATTTAGTAGCGTTCCGTTTCGGCACGCGCACACAAAGAAACTATTATAGCTACACTTCGTATCACCTGCAACATATTCTCTACCGGGATTCCGCAAATTATTCGCGACCACTATGACGAATTGGAAGAAAAATTAAAGAAATGCTCGCCGAACACGAGAAAATTTCACTATTATGCGATTTTGTGCAATGGTATACTACATATACAAGTAACTGAACGCTCCTTCAACTGCCAACTTTCCTTCCTCAATGTGAACTACACCACGCGAAAAAGGAAATGCTAGCTGTATCATTTGTTATGGAAAAACGAAAAAAAAAACGGCATTTTCGTGACATTTCGAAACTGTTATATTGTATACAGTACTATTAGTTTGGTACATAACGATTCCACTAAAACAAACATCATACATCAAACAGCATTACAGTATTTTTACACAAAAACCACGAATTTTCAGAGAAATCATTGATCATAATACCAATCATACTATTAGTATCAACCAAACAAATACTGTAGTAGATGATAGTAACCAGTTTCAAAATGTCATGAAATGTCCTTTCGTTATCTCCGTTAACAAACAGTATAAAAGGGCAACATAACCGATACAAACACACATGACAGTTTTAAACTCATAGTTCAAACTTAACCATGAAGACGTTTTTTACCTTCACGATTACTATCTGCTTCATACTTGTTGCTGAAAGTTTGGGTAAGTACCTACTGTTGTTTCTAAACTCACATAATTCAACGAAATTGAATTATATAACACACTGAAAACAATAAGTGTTTTTAGTAACATACATATAGCCTACTTATAAAAAAATGTATTGAACACAGACTAAACACTATATAGAAAATGATATCGTACAGAGTAAGACCGGAAGATTGCAAGATTCCAATTCAACGTTCTTTTCGCATGGTAAAGAAAGATCAGTCGAGTACAGTATTGGTACGAAAATTCAATTTCAAAGCAATCCGGAAAAAAAAAGAAGTTATGTACACGTACTTATTCTTTTCTCAACCTTATTTCTGTATAACCCACGAAAACATTTATCTTAATGTTGGTTTGCAAAGTTTGTTCAACATTGCGCAAGCTTTTGAAAGTTACCAAGAATTTCTACCAGACAGTGTTTACCTACATAATACCTACGAAACACACAAAAAAAAATACTATATTCGAACTAAAATACGAATTTAGTTACAAGAAACATGAAATTCATATAGTCATACTTATACAATGCTAACGTAGAATCTTTTCAGAGTTACCGGTACTTACAAAGTTTTAGTTTGAAATTTCTGTTTATATCTAATTTAAGATACAATAAAAAAATAAAACAAACTCCTTGAAACTTGAGCTTCTTTAGTATGGATATGGAAACTGAATTTTCCAAAACCTTAATTTCACGAATCTATATAAAATGCTCAACTTAAATTTCATTAAAATACTAGCGATTGCCCGCAGGCTACGTCCACGTTAAAGTTGAAATCGGTTCAAGCGAAAAGACCTTATACCCTGACCTCTATCACGCGTTTCACCTCTCTGTTCAGCCCCCTACATTATTTGGCATGATGTTGACTAACCTATACGTATAAGGGTGAAACCAAAATATACATAGAAAAAAAACACTATCAAAATCAGTTCATCTGTTCTCGAGTTATGAAAGGTCAGACTGAACATAGAACGATGGCAGAAGTTGCTTCTTGTACTACGTGAGTTTTAAGGATAGCTAATTCTTCATCTCACTTTGAAGTGAGTGATATATTATAGTTTAAAGATTCAGAAACTATATCGAAACAATAATGCAAAATGAAAAACAAACCTAAGTATCCAACCCTAGACATCAGAATTCAAGAATAGCTGGAACTTAGCTAACATAGTCCTGATGGTAATAAATCCTGACTTGGATTTCAATAACAGTCGCAAGTTAGATAACTTTTCTAAAAATAAATCACGTTTTTAGTTTTATTCAAGACCAAGTTTAAAAATCTCAACTCAGAGGCAACGTCCAATACTAGATATTAGTTAAACCATTATGATTCCAGTAACAGAGCTGGGACTTTGTTCCTAATGAGTCCTAAGTTAGATTAAACTTCCTATAACAGTAAGTCTTAAATTATATAGGACTTTTAGTAGCAATAATAATCCTAGGTTAGATCGAAACTACATTTTAAAACCCAAGCAAAGCAATATTTTCGTAGTTGTATCCAACAACAAGCGCGAAGATCTCAACTCGGAGACACTCTACGATAGACATTAAGTTCGAGGAATAGCTAGATAGAACTTTCAATAACAGTAAAGAAGCACTGTCACGTTACGAATTCGCATCCGAATTCAACGCTCGGCCAATCAGAAGGCAGTGTGACAACTGGTCACGTGACAACACAGCCTTCTGATTGACCGAGTGGTGAATTGGGAGACAAATTCCTAACATGACGGTCCCCCTTGACAATCTTAACTAGATTGGAACTCTGCTTTCAAGAACAGGTCTAACTGAAGTCGAAACAAAATTACTTGAAAAAACAATAACGATTAATTTTGCAGTTATATCGAGGACCAAGCGAGAAGACATGAATTCGGAAGAATTTCTCAACTCTTTGAAAGCTAAAAAATGCCTGAATAATGTTCCACCAGAAGTTGCTGAGCAGTTCATCCAATCTATGGTCCATATGCGCAAGGCGGTAGGTGAAGTGGGAGGAATGTTGCAGCATGCTTTTGGGCAACAAAAACGCAAGAAACGGGATGAACACGAAGCAGAAATGGAACAACTTTTGGAATGCACAGGATTCTACGATGACATCCCCGACAACGAAGCTTAAACGATTCAAGTCAAGAATTGTCTTGGCAGTAAACAACGATTGAGAAAATTCAATGTCATAATGCACTGAAAAATCTACATAAATAAATGAATAAAACCACGTCTCTTAATCATACTAATGTAATGAAATCTCAATGCCATGCAACTATTACTTGTAAAATGTACGTCTCAGTATATCTTCCGTTTTATTTTAATTATGCAAAGCTGAATTCCATGTTGCAACTGATTTGTCTTTTGCGATTTGCGGATTGTCTGCTGCAACAGATTGTCTTCTACAATTTCCATATGCAGTATGCGATTTTTTAATAGCAGTAATTTATTTTGCATAACCATCACTCTCGCGTCAATCGAGCATTTTCTATACCAATAATAAAATTATCAAGTGAAAAGGTCAATTTCAATCCTCAGTCTTTGATTGACAATAGCCTTGTTGCAAAAAAAGCATTTCTGTTATTTCAAGTCAACGGCAAACAGGATTTTCCCATTAAATAATCAAATCAGCTCCATTCTCATCTTGCTTTTAAACTACCCAATCCAAGCACCAGGGAAAGTGTCACGTACCCAATTCAAAAAAAGTTCGGCGAACTTCTTCATTGACTAAGAAAAATTTAATATTGACTGAAGAAAAACACTAAAAGCTTCTAGACTGTGCGGCAAAGCTTTTGAGTAAACCTTAGAACTTTCCCGATCATTGCAAATGACAACTGGTGATACGTTGAACTTGATTTCTTTTTACTACCAACCACTTGGCAGACAAGTTGATGAGTATCCTGATAAGATTAATGGTTCATTCATACCAAAATTTCGATATCCTACGCTAAAAAAAAAAATTTTTTTTCTGGCAACATTCCCACTTGTTCCATTGATTAAATTTCCCCAAAAATGTCAGCGAACTTACTACTCTGCTCAACCAAAACATTAAACACGTTATCGATAATACAAAAAGTCACGAAAATAAAGTTAGGTTTAAGATTGTGGAACTTGCCACTAACAGACACTTCTCTCGGTTTGTCTTACCTACCAGTGGCGATAAATACTATAGCATCTATAAAATCCATAGATCCGTACAAATAGTAGATTACCAATAAAGGTCACTGGTCTAAATCATAACTAGGGTAATACACAACTGCCACAAACGAGTGCGTGCATAAATAATACCAATACCGTCAACTAGAACTTGTTAGGGAGTAGCTGCCACCCCTCTCAAGCTACGTCACGGTGTTGCTTCGCATAACAAAACAAACAAAAGTAACAACAAAAGCAACAATCTTAGATCCAAAATTACATAACCAACCTAAATCCAAAAAAACATCAGTTATCCGAAAACATTTAGTGTGCAATAAATCTCAGTTGTGGCACTTTTAAATTTCTCTACATATACTTTTCATGAAAGTAAGATGTTCAGCAAGTGATTTAGTTTTAGATGTTTAAAACCACCAGGAATATGGACACGTCACTGGCTTCTAACCCCAGTGAATCCGAATCTTATCAACTTGTTATCAACTTATTATATTGGTCACTTTACCATGATAACTGTTTAAAAATCTACCGCATTCAATTCCTTGTTAAACTTATACGAATAAAACATATGGATATATACATACCAACAGAATGGGTGAAGAAGACGCGTTAAATGAAATTTGAATTGTTCTTACCTATATACAAAAATGAAACAAAAAGAAAATTAGTTTCATCTTCAACAAATTAAAAATGATGATTAATTAATTTTGTCAAACAAGAAGCAACATTTTTGAAAAAACCTTACATAATAATAATTACACACACACAAAGCAAGAATATATTTTTCATCGAATCCCCTATGTAGTACAGCATCGAGTTTCTGCACAAGACATTATTCAATTACGCAGCACAAAATTGGCCTTCAAGGCACATCATTTACATGCTAATGAAACGAAACTCTCAACTTGAGACATGATAGAGCAACGTATCTACCTCCACAATTTGATGACACTTCACTGAGTTCTTCGTTTTAACAAATCTTCCAAAACGGTTAAACCCTCAGGATCGATATTCTAAATCCTCTTTCTCATGCCTGCATTACTTGGAAAAATGCAAAATGAAAGGTTTAACTTAACCGTTTCATTTTCCTTTGCAACCAAATTCCATTGCAGATTACCCGCCAAGCCATTTGATGCATTAATCAGCGAAACAAATACAAAGTTATTTTTATTATCCCGAAACATGTTCTTTGTTCTTTGAAACAGTTCACGTCCGAGTAAGTTCTAGGTTCGTGTTAGTTTTCTTATATTCAATTTCGCTAATATGTAACGAATAAAATTCACTTACAAGCTCGTTATACGCGAAAGAAAAAAATCCACATACATTTTGCTACTGTAATTTTGCCGATTCCTGGATATTTCGCTATATCAATTTGTAGTTGTGCAAGCTTTTCACATAGCCTACCTTAACCAGCGCATAAGTCGAGAGAACCATCTGTACAGATACGATATAACAGTATGATCAAATAAAGTTTTAAAACACAACTTCAGTTTCACCTCATCTGAAAGTGGAACATTCGTTCCTAAATTGTTTCCAGGCAATCTTTATTCAATAAGCTCAATTTAAGGTTCTAGGAAGTCGTCATTGAGAAAAAAAAAACTGATAATGTGCACTGGACAAGGTATCAATTTTGACCACATCACGGTTACATTATAACATATGAGACTTTGGCCACGTTTCTTTAAGTGGCAACCCTGTTCGAAAGACGGATTTTCTTGGTTGCGGTTGTCAGGTCACCGGAAATGAAGTGAGAAACGGCTACCAATCGATGACGTCATAGCACAGCGTGGTTCGCAACTTCAATAGACTTAAATTAGCCATCAGATAGAATTGAATGATTCCACGGTGAGCAACTTTCAAAGTCTATTCCAGAACGAGCCTATTGATCCCAGGATATGTTTGCAGAACAAAGACTTCTAAGTTTAGTTAGTCTGTTGCTATTTTTGGAACCCAAGAAACATCTTAGCAAGTCAGGTTTAACGGCATTTTCCATATATACTGTATAAGGGATTTCCTCGATCTATGCGAGTGTCACGTTCCGCGCAAATGTCACATAACTCGCATCTAACGAAATTTCATGAAAAAAACAAAAAACTTCAGCGTTCAGTCATTCATGTATCATCACACAAAATCGTATTACAGCGAATTTTTTCCTCTTATAATTGAGCATCTAGGGAAAGATTTCTCACATGGCATAATAACGAACTCGATCTTCATCAAGTTCCTGTATCAACTACAAAGCGTTTGTGATAAATGAACTTTTTGAATAGACCGTTCGATCGACTTAATGAAAAGAACAGTGACGTATCTATAGTATCTGAAACCTAAATGATAGTGTACGAACGGAAGAACTACTTACCAACACTAAGTGCTGAAAGTGTCCACCATCTTGCGAAATATAGTGCAAAAGCAAAGATGTTGCTTATAGAACATTTAAGTGAAGTCCCATGCTGCGCCGAGAATCTAAGTGACCTAACGCGTGTTTAAGTCGAAAAAAACGTCGAAAAATCCGTTGTAACCATTGGAGGCCACAACGACACCATCTGCAAAAATATTCCTCCATTTAATGCACCGTTCGAGCGCGATTGCGTTTTACATGCCACAATGGTCACTGACTAATAACCAATTGAAAAGTGGTACATATATCACAAACATATTGACAACATTGTCGTACATAACGAAGAAACTGAAGACACGGACACTGAAGAAAAACGTAACTTGGAAAGTACCGATACTCTCATTGATGACGTTAAACCTGACAGCTTTCAGAAAAGTTTTGCAAACCTTTTTATCAATAGAAGACGAACATAACAATTCTGAAGACAACAAATGTTTGGTGGGTGACATTTGTCATCGATTTCATCGAGTACCAAAACATGCATCTTCCCATCTCAAAAAAAAAACAGAAAAAAAACTAATCATAAATTTGAAGAATAAAAATCAACTGCTTCGGAAATTTCCGTGGCATGAACTTCCAACTAACAATCCATGGTGACATTAGGGACAAACAAAAATACGTTATCAAGGCATTCCACTTTGATGATTAAAGAAAGGCAACGACCAGGAAATTCTTGTTTATCACTAAGTTTCCAATCGGCGCAGTTCCTTAGATGATGAGAAGTTGGAAAAACATAAACATGTGTCGTGTAACTACTTATCCACTGCACAAAAGCAATATCGTATAAACAACAACAGAATCACGGAAATTCGGTCCAACTTGCTGAATCGAAACTAAAAGAAGACCAATTTGTAATCAATACAAGTTTTACAAGAAGATAAACAATTTTTTTTATATATGTGACACTGTGTCGAATGCCAAGCTTGGTTTACATAATGTATTAAATTAGCATTGAATAGTTACATTAAGCTAGAATTTAGGTTAAGTTTAAATGCAGGCTAAATTTGTAGTTGAATTTTGTTTTAGAGAAAATGTTGTAAACTAACCTGAACAGTTATATACAAGATCTTATTTCATACTTTTTCAAAGAAAGCTAGGCATTTTAAGAATGCCTATGTTCTATACATTGCCGGTAAATGTATAATTAAAACCATTGCCTTAAAGACAACTTACGAAATGATCTGTGAAGTTTGCATCAACTCTTTTGGCAAACCGTCTCCAAAACTCTTGGACACCAAACCAAATGGATTTCCTCTTCGACACACAGATTACAAACAACGATGAAGCTCTCAGAATGCCATCAAGGGTGACATACATTTTCCATAAATTAGATACCAACATCATCTTCACTTTTCCGGAACGTCGCAAAAGCGATCAAGGATAGCACAAGGATGTCGATTCGTACCAACTGAGAAACAGACTGACAGAATATGATTTTTTAGGAGTGGAGGGGGGGACAACCCAGTTGCATTCGACAGGCACCGGTAACGTTAATCGGATTACGATGGAAATCAAGATCTCATCTACATGTCACATTCGACTCCTTATCGCCTACTGGCGCACAAACCCCCACGCTAGGAATCACAACCTAATCAAGGCAAAGAAGCATGAAAGGGAAGTTGGAAGAAAACGGAAGGAAAAGGCGAAAATCGCCAAAGTAAAGAAGGAGGGAGGAAGAAGAGGGTGGGGGGGGGGATAAAAATCTAAGAAAAATCGATAACATGCTTGCTTGCCTTCTCTCTATCTATCTCGCGCGAGCTTCTTGTGCAGAAGCAAAGCAAGCAAACAGACACACACAAGAAGAAGATTGCCATCAAATTGCCACAACTCCCCACCCACGCGATAATTTGTCACCAAGATCATATTCTAGAGCACGTACTACGAAAATAATTAAGTGACTAATTATTTTCACTGTCTAATTGAACGCACTACTCGAACACGTCGTCTCGTTAAATTGAGTGGACCTGCACGCGCTTCGTCAATTAGTTTTGTCATTTTAGATGTCATCGTTTCTTAAACTAGAGACGAACTTGAGCGTCCACTATCCAATATAGCGATGAAATTTTTTATTAGATCCGTTACTCGTCGCTGCGATGTTAGGTTTGAGTGAGGTTTTACTTCGGTTGCATAATTACATTTTGGAAGAATTGCTTTGTCGAAGCCAATTACATTAACGATACAACAATGGAGATAAACGTAATTATATCATTCTAGTCTCACTATAAAGACACATTGCGGGGACGAGTAACGAAAGTTATCGACGTTCTAGGGAAAGATTCAGAACAGAAAAAGTCTCGATTCATGAAGTCCCCGATATGCGATCGAGTCCATATTATGCGATTCGCAAATATGAGACAAGCGGAATTCTCAAAGATATTCGTTATATGCGAGAAAAGTTTACTGTTATACGATATTGTGCGGTGATGCAACGAAGTGACTCAACGCTAAAAGTTGGTCAGTTATTGAAATTTCGTTAAATGCGGTTTTCGATTTATAAGTCTACGCATAAAATCGTAATGTAACCTCGCATGAATCGAGCACCTCCTTTTAGTTAATTTGAGACACTACACAGCTACCATCCACCGCAGTGAACATTTTTACTAAACAACTATTAGCTTTATAATGTACAGGGTGCCCCCAAAAGACTTCATACCGAAGTACAGTCAAATGTTTTCTAGGTATTTTCTTGTAATTTATAGGTATATAATTACATTTGTTTTTAAAAAGTGGTGAATCATCCAATGTATGGAGATTTCTGGAATACTCTGTATACGTTGTTGGTCAAATTCATTCTTAATCATATTATCATTTGTAGTTACTTACACATTTTTTTGTGTCATTTGAACTTGTCTCTATGGGACGTAAAACACTAAACTAAATAATAAAGTGATTTCTGATGAAAAGCACATCAACCACTTATGAAAGTCTTTTGGGACACCCTGTAAAATCAGTTCCATAATGGTAAATGGTTTAATTAAATGACGAAGGCTGACATTACTACTTCCGGTTTACCCTAAAAAAAATAATCATTTTAAACTATTTCTGATTTCATGACATTTTATAGATTCCACTTATCAAAAATAGAAAGAAAAAGATTTTCGAAACACATCGAGATTGATTTGTCGGATGGTGAAATACGTCTACGAGATTTCATTTTACATTCATGACTTTGCAAATGGAATACGATTTACTTTGAGGCAAAAAGAAGAAGAAAAAATAAAATAAAGAGAAATTGTTTTAGAATCATTCAAAATGCATTACTGCAATGATAAGAAAACAAATTTTTCAGTGAAAATTCTCTGTTTCAAGGGATTTGGCCCGAAACAAGTGAAGTCATAAATATAGAGAATCGTAATGAAAATTTCAACCTGTTATGAAACGTTTGGAAACTTGACACTGACTGTGGTTAATGCAAAGAGACGTCTTTATTAGGACCATTACCTCAACATGAAATTCACGAAAAACGATGAAATAGCGACTGAATTCGCAAAAGATGGAAAAGTTGTTTTGGAAGCAAAATTCACGGTTGATGAATAATGTATGTGCGTTCCATTAACACAATTTGCTGAGTTTACACAACACTTTTGTCACCGTTTTATTTTCTGTTTTTTCAATAGCGCCAAGTACCTCACACACACAAGTTGACGACATTCAAATAAAACTACTAGTGACAACAAAACTATGGAATTTTTCCAAAGTTTTCAACATTTGCACAAATGTACGCAATTCTTATTCAAAATGGCTGCCCCATTTTGTTTCGTCCAAACTTTCAATGAATTCGTCAAACAAAAAACCCAATCTTCAACATTCATAACTCGACAGTCAATATAATCGCAGTAACAATGACATCCAGAAACCTTTTTTGTGAAAATTGTGGCCGAAGAGTATGAATCTACTGTATGTGTATCATTGAAAAATTACCAACTGAAATGTTGGTGGAAAAATTTATTGGTCCAAACCCGACCTTAGTACAGCAGGATATGCAAAATGACATCAACTTAATGACTAGGTCGCGAAGTTACTCCACGACTGAAACATGAAAAATTATTTATTTTAATAATGCTCGGTCTATTAAAAATAAATTTGATGAAATCGAAAAGGCGATTCAGGATACAAAACTTTTCCTGTGCGCAGTGACTGAAACCTGGTTAAATTGTGATACTCATAATGATGGTATATCTATTCCACAATATTCTGTGTACCGAGCAGTTCGTGTTTCAACGAGAGGAGGTGGAGTGATGTTATACATTGAATCTTACATGAAGGTTGTCAAACAAACAACTTTTGTGGCCAATGGATTAGAGATTCTTCCTGTGTCGCGGTGTGTGATGATGTCTCTGGCCTTATCGTCATGACAGTTATTTATCGACCCATATACATCAACTAGTAAAAGCCCGTCAAACATGACGGGAAAATCATTTATTCATGATTTAACTCATATTGCTTCGCAATATACAGTAAAGAGTATTGTTTTCGGCATGAGTTTTGGCATTTTCACACATGGTGAGGTGGCGCTAGTGAAAACACAGTGACACTGCCACACAGTTGAAGTTTCTAGAAAATTCTTGAAAGTTCTTGAATTCTTTCTTTATGCCCAGATGCAAAAGAAAGAACCACGTAATGTTACTTGCCCAGTGGCTATAAGAGAATTTTTATGTCAAATGTGTTCTTGTCTTAGTTTACTTAGTCTGTGTCATCCCGTATCCTCAATTACAAATTAGTTATAACTTTGAACAAATTGACTCCATACTTAAAAAATGGATGATTTGTGGAGATTTCACTGTTTAGTTTGTTTTTTTATGTATTGATACTGTTTGATCCCGATGGATCCGACTGTACCATCATTCTAAATAGAAAATTTCGGATAACTGATAATTACAGAATTTGAATAAAATATCTCAATCGATACCTCGTACTTTTTTGCTTGTCTATAAACATTGCGATCGTACATCTACTCCAAAATCATTCAAATTCCGGATATTGACAAATTCCGGATGAGTGATAGTTCACCGACTTTCTTTTAAAAATCAGCCCAACCTTTGGGCTTTTACATCCATTACATCTTTTCATCTTGTGATCATCACACTCCTCCACAATAATAAAAAATTCCGGATGTTAAATTTTCTGGATAACTGATAGGTTGCAGGAATTTCTTTAAAAATATCTCGAACTTTACATCTGTGTAAGCATTGTATTCTTTCATTTATTCTGTAATCATTTGAATTCAAGATTTTGAGATTTTCGGATGATTGGTAGAATACTGTACAGAGATTGGTTAATATCTTCATTTTATTCATCTTCACGATTCTATAGGGTGTCCATAATGAAATCTAAACATTTAGAAGTCCATTATTTTTGCATAACACGTTATACAAATGTGATTCTTGGTGGAACGGAAGCAGAAACTCAAACTTTTTATTGTGCGTGTCAGAACCACAGTGGCGTTGCGGTCAGTCATTTTCCAAAATGAAGACTCTGAGCGAAATGAAGCACAAGCGATGATTGAGTGACCGAGTGCATGAGAAACACGTGTTTTATTTCTCGTTCATTTTTGTTCGAAAAATTCCGAACTGTGAAAATATCTTAAATATGAGGCATTCTAACTCCAATTTGAAAATTTCAAACGTTTCTAATACTTTTTCGACATGGGGGAAATGTTATAGAACTCACACATGTTATAGAACTTACACATGGTGTGAGTTTGGCTACCGCCTAGACATTCTTCGCGCCACCCGAGGCATCCATGTGGAGATGTACTGACGTATTTTCTTTATGAAATTCTAGTTTAGTATGTTTACTACCAATTCCACACTTAGTTATGGCTGTATGCATATTTTCCTCTAAACTGTATGTCATTAAAATGTTTCGATTTCATTTAAGGATAACTGATGGTTTACTATCTCTACAGGATAGACTATAGAATAACATAAACTCTTATTCTGTACTATGAAGATCTTTTTGTTTTGGAAATGACGTTACCACCATATACGAATACACTATACAAACTGGCACATCATTCAACATTCATATTTCTAATCTACAATTATTCTGGATACAGTACTTAAAATTTCTAGATAACTAATAGTTCACTCGATTTCTTCAAACCCCAAACTTTTACTTTTCACATTTTGAGTTCACTTTTTTTCTTTTTTTTTTTTTTGGTGGGGGGGGGGGAGGTTGAAGGGATGGCGTTATCTCACACCTACATCCGGGCACAAAGGTTTTCGTAAAAGAATATTTGAATAATGGCTGCTGTGTGTTTGGGAAGTACTTTTCTTCAAAGCCACATTTCCGCTGCCGATCCAACCAAAAGAGATTAAAAAAGACTTTAGACGAAGACATAGCTCATTTGGGTTTTAAATTTTGCTACATAAAGGAATAGGAAAAAAAAAACTAACTGCAAAATTTGATCAACGCAACAAGTTCGGTTATTTTTTATTCCGTGCAATTTCATTACTATTTCGCTAAAAAATAAAATTAAATAAAAAAGAGTGCTTCGAATCCCTTCTAAAAAAAAAAAACTATACGCCATTAGGGAAACAATACCAAATCCCAATATAAACATATTTACTGAAAATGTCATAGTATGAATTCGACAGAAACGTGTTATTGTCTCTTCGATCATTCGTATCTACTTACGCTGGATTAAAAACGATTATTGAAAATGCATTTTCTTGTATCATTTTCATTCTAATAAAAGATTCCAACAAATATTTCCAAGCGCGATCGAATTGATTTCATCCAGCATTTCCATATTGAAAAACAAATTTTCTCTCAAATATACGCACGGTTTTCGAAATTCAGATCACGAACTTGTTAAGAATGTTCCATTATCATGCGCAATACATGAGGAATCCTAGATATTTCAATATAAACAATTTGCATTGAGCTCGACTGCAATCTAAAAGAAATTACTTGTTACCAAATTCCGGATAAAATATTTATATTTCGATACTATGGCCATTACAAAGCAATGTTAAATGGTAATGTCTATGATGGTGAGATCCCCATGATGAAATGTGCTAGACAGTTCCAATGAATGGGTAAGTGAAATCAATTTTCATTGCAAGTACGGTTTGTGTATTTTTAATCGCAATCATTTGGCCACAATATGTTAATCGCCAACCTTTTCAACCTAACCTAACCTATCTAACTAAACCTAACTTATTATCTAACCTAACTATTTTTATACTTCGTATACAGTATTCGATTCGCGATTAAAAGATTCGGATGTTGTCCGAAAGATGTTATTTCATTCTTTGCCAATGAAAGTTAAGCATTGTATACAACGACTGGATTCTATACATTGTTAGTGACAAATACAACATCTCAAGTGGGTTCTACTATTTCGAGATATTGTTTCAGCACCCTGTTCTTATTAGTCAAATAAGAATATTCATTATGAGTTCGGCGAATTACATGTTCGAAGCTTCATTGCTGAAAATGTAAAAATACAGATCCTCGATTTATGCGATAATCCTCAACAGTTATACATCACAAAACCAAAACCACATCGATAGTCTGTGACTCATCACAGACGAGCCATTGCACAAAAATCGCATAACAGTCAGTTTCTCATTTATAAGAAACATTCTAATTCTATCAAAAAATTTTAGTCGCACATCAGCAAAATCGCATATAAGAATCTCGAATAATTCGCGGACTATACTCACAAATAACACGAACTTAAGTTATTTCATTGCATTTTCAATAAAGTAACCGATAATTCTGCCGATTTCGCAAATTGACAGAATTCTTCACCTTGTCGCCAATTATCGACACTGCAGAAAAACCGCATAATAGCGAAATTCGCTCACCTATAAAAAAATTGTCTCGCAAAATTTGAACAATAAACAATTGAACAATTTTTTTCTCATCGTACATTAGGAAAATCGCGGACTATAGCTATTCATTTATAGGCACGAACTGAAGGAATTTCCAATAAAATCGCCAATAAATCTGCCGATTTCGCGAATTGACAAAATTCTTCAACTTGTCGCCAATAATTATCGAGAGCGTGCAAAATTTTTACGTAACACTTTCTCAGTGGGGTCGATGTTACCTCACCGATAATCTTCATGTTCAAACTCACGTAGGCATGATCTCTTTTAACAGAAACCCTTTACGTCATTGGTCCATAGTTCCGATTCTTATCGCAACGTTTTATCATCAATTCCTTTTATAAGAAAAGATTACGACAAAAATGAAAAAAAGAAAAAACGTTAGCAATTAGGTAGCGACTAATTTTCATGAATGGATTTCCACCTACTGTACGTCATTTTAAATGCACCACTTGCTCGTTTCCCATAACAACGCCTCCTTCCAAAAACCCACACGTCTCGTTCAAAACGAGAACTTCCGACGAGAAAACCACTCCCTCCCCCCATCCTTGCAAACTGCACTGAACGCAACTGGGCGACAACCATTCATTGATCGTTCGAGTAATGCCACACAACTACCGTTCCTTAGGAGAGACTTTTACAAAAGACTTGTAACACTATCCCACCACACAAAAAAAACTCCAAAGAAGAAAAAGACCCGGATTTTACCTGTTTCTAGGCAAAACGTATTTAAATATAATTTTTCAATAGTCTCCAGAAAATCCCTAGTATATAAACTACCACTTGGAATGCTGTCATCGGCACTTCGCTTCGCGACAAGACCAGAGCGTTTGCCAAACTTCCATTGCCTTCTGGCGGAATGTCTTAACTTTGGAATAGACATCTATGGAAAAGTTTGACTATGATTCTGCCCAAGGATTTCTTCCACTACAACAACGACACGACAGAATGGATTCCGTCCGAAATGAGCGACAGCAACGGTACCACTACCAATTCTTCGCCAACAAGTGTCCAAAGCGATCATTGGACTCCGAGCATGGTCCTCACACCGGGCGCAGTCATCACAATTGTCATTCTGGGGTGTACCGCGTTTGGCAACATTCTCGTCTGTTTGGCCATCATGTTCGAAAGGAGATTGCAGAACATGACCAACTATTTCCTCATGTCTTTAGCTATCACGGATCTAATGGTAGCTGTGCTCGTCATGCCATTGGGTATCATAACCATTAATGAAGGTAAGTTTTGGTGTGTGCTAAACAAACTTGACAACAATAAAGATTCCGTCAATTTGACGTATACGTCCCAAGACCTATATCGATTTAATGAATGACTGTCGTATAACAGGAAATTATAGGGTGACAACGTATACACGGTGTCGGCAAGCTGTGTAGGGTATACTCGGTGAACACACAGGCATACAGGGTATAGCTTGCATATAGGGTGACAATTAAAGTCCTGTTACAGTGTGATATCTTGATAATCGCAAATGGCATATGCGAAGTTGGCGCGTAGTAGATTTTTATTATATTCTATATTTTATTAACAATAAAATAAATAAAATAAAACAATAAATAAAATAAAACATTTTTATTTATTTTATATATAAAATAAATAAAAATAATATGGGTGTTGTACTACACGATAGTTGAATAATTTGTCCCCCCCCCCCGAATGTTCAGAGGCACACCTAAGAGTATCTAAAGTGCCGTTGTGTCATTACCCAGATATTAAACTGCAACAAATTTTGTTGTCACCCTGTATAGCAAAATAGCGTGTAAAAACGATACAAAGATTTTTCTGTCAAATATTAACTTTTAGCTTTTCCGATTATTTTCAATTTATTAATTTTTTTTTAATTATTATTATTTTTTCCTAAGCGTATACTTCTTAACATATCAAAATTATTCAATATATTTCATATACATTTCAGATACATTTAATACTCAAAACTGGAATTTAAAGTGTTCTAATTTACAGCCAAAAAAAAAAATATAAATACCGGACATGTTTCGGATTCCGCTTCCCCGTCATGTGTTAAATGTTTTAGATGCTTTTCAACGTTTTTCGTTTTATCGCATTTTTTTTACAGCGCTATATTTCAAATTCTTAACATTTTGACAATATGTACTGTCAACGATGATTTATTTCTGCTCGGTTTTTCATTTATCATTACGGAAACCACGATCATCAACGTCTTTCAAAACAAGACAAACGATTAGTCTGAGACGTCCTTAGTCTAAAATAGCAGTACACAGGGTGTACCATAAGTTTCCATACGTACAGTAGGTGCGATTGCAATGTGATTTTCATCAAAGTCAGAGGTCATATAAAATGATTTTGACCAAAGAACAACATATACAGGATGCCCCGAAAATCTTCATACACAAGAATAATTATCACTTTTTTGTAGGAAAAAATGTACCTATAAACGTTACAATAAAACACATATTAAATATGTATGGCGGGACACCCTGTAGAGATATTCATATACCGTGAAAAATTCGAATATTCCGTGAAAAATTCGAATATTCCGTGAAAAATTCGAATATATGGAAAATCGCATACATCAAAATTCCCACAAAGTACAAAAACTACAAAATGCCGACTTGTGCATCACCGCACAATAATATCGATATTGAAAATCCACAATTTCATGAAAAATCGTATATTTTCAACGAGTTAAAACAAATTGTAACTTCGATTGTTTTTGTTTTTTTTTTTTGCTCCGATTTTTATTCGACTCACCGTTTTATTCGATTTTTAACAGACTTTCTCCATATTCACAAAGCAATGAAAGAAATAAAACTACAGTAATACCAAAAAAGTAAACTACTGTACGGTCCCAGTTTGAAGTATTCAATCAACACCCAAAACTTGTTACACCCATGCAAAGCTGCAACTTAATCAAAATAAACACACATTAAGAAAAAAATAAATTACACAATCAACGTTTGCTGATTAAAACCACATCTTCAACGTGTTATCAACCAGGTTTTTATCACCTTTTTATATCTCACGCCACTAATTACTTAGTTCCGGCACTAACCGATTTACTACACAAACACCGAGGGTACTAAAACACACTGAATAGCATCGTCATCAACACACAAAAAACACAATGTGCGATATGAAATAAAAAATTTATACTTTAAAAATAAAAAATAAAAATCGATCCTTCGTTTCGTCGTATTGTCAAACGAAAACAAAAATTCGATACACTAACCCACCCCCACCCAAAAAAAAAATTAATCGATGATATTAACGGAAACTATCGATTGAAGTTACCATCGCCGACTCGGTGTTGAAGATTAAATACATCACTGAAAAAACATTTTCTTTTTTGACAAGTGGCTATTAATCATTTGCTTGTTTATCATATTGATTTGTGTTGTTTTCTGCGAACGGAAATCTTTTACTATTTCTCAAGTACTGTATATCGTCGAGATAAACACAAAATGTCCACACGTATATGGGGTCCACAAAACTTTGTCGATAATCTAAAAGTAAACACAGTATGTCGCGGCTAGCTGATTAATATACATCACCTCATTAATGGCCAATTAACAATCGGTTTCATTAACTACGATGTCATACATAGTGGAACGGCTAGTTGACAAGTCTCACCTTTTAGTCGATAAACCAATGAAAACTTCGTTTATTATTACTGTGTGTTAAATAAAATAATAAACTAGTAATTATAAGTAGTAAAAAGTGATTTTAAAACTGAACTATAATTATGGGACACCCTGCATACGAACTTATTACCAAGTGTTTAACTTAGGTGGCTATCTTTAGCCTTTGCACGGTGATCTTTGATCTATATATTATCAATGACCAAAATCGATTATCACCACAACAAATTCCCTATTAGAAATTTTAGTAATTAATAATACACTAATTATTTTTGATAAGATCACAATAGTGTACAGTATTAGCCTGTATATCGATTTTAGAAACTTGCGGTAAAGTTTGGAGATAAACTAATAATAAAATAAAAGATCTAAATATCGCATCAAGTGCATTAAGCGTATTCCGGTATATTGATTTTTTGACTTTGTTCGTCATAATAAAAATATAAATATTATTAGTGAAAACATTATATAGAAATATATACAGATGTTATGTTACCGGCAAAGTATAGGATCGAGGCATTCTGTATAATGCTACTTTTGACAAAGTATGAAATTAGCATTGTAATAAGTTATGCAAGAGTTTAGGTCTAAATTTTAAACTGAATTTTTACTTCTAGAGACTGTTTAAAGCAACAGACAGTTTTTACAATATGTTATTTCATACTCTAAGCATTATATACAATGCTTAGGCATTCTATATATTGCCGGTAACAAACATATACTGTAGTTCGGTACATACAATGTGTATAATCCAGACATTGTATACAATGCCTGGCCTGTTTTGGTAAACATCTTGTTTATGTTCATTTTTAAACCTAACCTCAATTTTCTTTAACAAAACTATTCCAATGTTAATTTGGAATTACATTCCTTAACCAGTTTAGGCATTGTATACAATGCCTGAGTTATACATGTTGCCTGTAATATATACAAACACTTTTCTTTTTACACGTTATATATATAGAGAAAAAGTTCTCGATTTATGCGAGAAAAATTAGTTCCCAATAACCCACAAACGATCAAAAAATCACCGATATCAAAATTCGCAAGTGACAATGTTGTCTGTCAGTGACCCAGGGCACAAAATCGCATTATAGAAAAAAAAATTTCCTCAATAATCATCTTGAAGAATTTCTTTCTATCAACATAATAGCTAAATCACACATTCGAAACTCGCATAAAATTAAAGATCTCCTGTATTTTCTTACTCTGCATCAATACCGCACAGCTGTCATCTCATTGATTTATTGTTATCAATAAAATTGCTATCAATCTAAATGATCACAATGAACAACACCAACTGCACTAATTAGCTGAAATTAACTCGAACCATTTCAAACAAAGACAAAAAAATCCAAACAATACAATGAGCATTAGGACCATTCACCTTAGCAACCTAATTCCGCAACGCAGTCGATTATGATTGATGACGTTGCAAATGACAAAATGGATTGGTGTATCGCGAATCTACTCAAACCTATTCTCTCGGGTTATATTTGTTGCTTTTAAAAATCGACTTGGTCGTTTTTTTAGTCTTCGCAGTCATTAGATGACATCCACACCCACCCCCCCCTAACATCCTCCGTTGTCATCGATTCTTATTTTGCCCTCACGTTTCACCTTAACCAATTGGAAAACAACACGAAAAGCTTATCTTTCCTCTTCGCCTCACAAATTTTCAAGAACTTATGAACGAAACAAAACTAATCTTCGAGACAGTAATCCGAAGATCGATGTACTGTATATGATTTTATGTATAAATCTAGGTCTATCTATATCATGCAGTATATCGTGTAGGTCTATGCAGTATATGGGCAATTCCATGGTGACTAACAACATTTGGATATCACTTTTTCGCCGATGTTCAATAATCTAAGAGCAATGAGTAATTTCCTCGTCAAACATGCACCGTAGCTTTAAAGTAAATCAACCATTCTCAGGTGTAATTATAAATGTTTAATTTTGGTGAATTCAAATGGGAACCATGGTAATTATGTTAGTACTGTGACTAACATGACTATTTTGCAACTTCTGAAGGTTAATATACATACTGAACCAGTATTTCTCTGAAACAAACTATATTCACATTCACCTATAAATGAACGTGTGTTTAGTGCCTTACATTTAATCGTTCAACATCAAATGGTATTTTAATTTTTTATAATTAGGTGTAAAAAAATGTGTAGCATGAATAATAACTTTTTATTTTGCAAAAAAACGAAAAATAAATTTGCTAACTTTTGTATTGTTTTGTTTATGTATCGTCCTTACACTACTATATACTTGTTGTATGTAAAGTTTGAGATAGTCAAGAAATTAAAATAAATAGCGTGACTAACATAACCTGCAGAATTGTTGTAACCAGACAAGCTAAACCTGATTGAAATGATAGCTAAACTTCCAATTGGAATAATATTCAGATTACTATACAAGTGTCAATCCTACAGTGCTTACGTAACAATTAGCAATGGTGATCAATTATTATCCTTTGATATATAGCATAGCAATATCGAATTTGTTTACTTTGAAAATAGAGACCACTTTGGGTTGACAATTTCCATGGAATAGTCCATATTCGTACATGCGAATACGAATACTAAGCTACACAACTTCCATTCAAACCCAACACGCAAAGACTAATGTCTATAATCAACACCTGGACGTCCAGAACTCTTCGGGGAGGAGTTCATCTTGATCAAACCATTAACCTTTTAGAGACCCTTTTACTTTCTTTATTTCTTAATCAAACACAATTTCTGCACTTTTTCTTTAATGAACATCATCCTAACAGCGAAACACAAACCTGAAAGAAACTCTCGTCTCCCAGGAATTAGAAATCGATCTTTCTTTCTAATCACTCTTTTCTTTTTGTCTCAATAGCAAAGTCACAAAAGTTCGTATCTTTTTGTCCACTCACTAATTCATTACTTCGAAAAAGAACAGTGCGTTGTATGTACTATTCTGTATATATTTTGTATCAACGGGACGAAACAAACAATCAGTTTTGACGAATGTAGAATCGACGACGCAATCCATTATTTAAAAAAAAAAATCTTTTTGACTTTGAATTATCGGATTAGAAAGTTAAAGAGTCTCAGGATGTTTAAAATCAATTTATTAAATCGTTCACTATTTTTCAACCTTTACATTAATATACCGATCTGTATATCAAGCCGAAAACCTGTCGACACTCAACATTCGCCAGTTGAGTAATTGATTTGCATCTAGTGTTAAGCTGCAAAGCTTTGAAAAGTTGTAGCAATGTGGTGTGTTATATTGAAAAGCCTGTAAAAAGAATACCCGTAGAACTGTGTTATGCTAGAAAGCTCTGAAACGGCTGTAACAAAACGCGATGTGATATGTTAGAAAACATGAAGAAAAAAAACTGTAGCAATATGCTGTGTAATGTTGGGAAGCTTGAAACAGCTGTAGCAATGCACCGCGTTATGTTGGAAAACTTGAAACAGATGTAGCATAAGTTAGCAATATGTTGTTATGATGGAAAACATGAAAAAGCTGTAGCTATGCTATGTTGAAAAGCCTGACAAAGCTGTAGCTATTCTATGTTGGAAAGCCCGACAAAGCTGTAGCTACGTTGTGCTATGTTGGAAAGCTTTAAAAAGCTGTAGCTAATCTATGTTGGAAAGCCCGACAAAGCTGTAGCTATGTTGTGCTATGTTGGAAAGCTTGAAAAAGCTGTAGCTATGCTGTGCTATGTTGGAAAGCTTGAAAAAGCTGTAGCTATGCTGTGCTATGTTGGAAAGCTTGAGAAACCTGTAGCTATGCAATGTTGGAAAGCTTGAAACAGCTGTAGCAATGTGCTGTGTTATGATGGAAAGCTTGAAATAGCTGTAGCTACGTTATGTTGGAAAGCCTACAAAGCTGTAGCAATACGCTGAGTTATGTTAGAAAACCTGACAAAGCTGTGGTATTGCGCGCTGTGCTATGCTAGAAATTCTGACCAAACTGTACAAAAGCGTTAAAACAGCTACAGTATTCACTGAGATAGAACACTTACTGACCTCTTTTCCCCTCCACCCACCCCCTAAATTTTATATCACGTTGATTTAACAAAAAAAATAGTTTGGGACCAAACCGATTAAAGATTTGTAAAAGGAATAACCGAATAACGTATCGATGTATCCTTTATATCTGGATAGTATTGTTCAGTTTTTTGTTTTTTTGCGCAATACTTTTTTCAAACATTTTTTTTTTTTTAAAAATTGCATAATCTAAAATAGTGCATAATCAGCAAAACTCGTAGTGAAATTGCATTAGTAAGGGCTTTTTGCAATAAATAGAAGTAGAAATAAAAAAATCCATCATGATTTTTCACAAACAAGAATTGTTGAAAAACATCCGCAAACATACACAATGAATGATTCTTAAAAAAAGCTTTTTCAAACATCCACTCTATAACCTCAACAACAAAACATATGGACTTCTAATACTGTGACAAAAGAATGAGTTGCAATATTCTATTATGATTGCCAACTAAGTCGTTGCCTAGGCACTGGCATTAAGCCTACGTAAATGTAAACTCGAGTCATAGCTCCGTAGTGTTTGATACAAATCCGAAGTTTTCTTTTCCCCCAGAAACTTTTGGCTAAAAGATCTTCGAACACGTTCTATAGAAAGTGCGTTAGATTTGTTAGATCGTTTGGATTTGGGTTTTTTTCCTCCACTTCTTGTCTATGCAACAGTTGGAAACCTCTTGAGCAATGGTATTGGCAAGCATAGCATCTTCTGCTTGGCGCACGTTCATCTTTTATCCACCAATAAAAAAACGCAAAAACTTAAGACTTTGCCAGTACATAGTGCTTTTTTTCTTTTGTCGACTACCTCGAGTGGGATTTCAGAACCGAATAAGTGATGGTCGTAAAACGAGGCGAGCGTGAAACTTTATGAGTGGAATTGCTGTCCCTTAGCCAACCATAAAAGCGACACGAAAACGACTCAACCGTACGATAAAAAAAGTGTACACAAAACCACACCCAGTAGAAAAGGGGGTAGCACAAGGATTTAAAAATAAAACAAATAATAATTGATGACAAAAACAAATTCTATCGGTTTTATGACCATGCTCTATTTGGCAAGGCTGCTGAAGACTCGCCGGACAATTCAGGTGAAATTCGTAACAGAAAAGATGAAGTAATGAAATCTCGAAACACGTTTTGTTATTGAAATATGGCGTATACGTATTGTACATGGAATTCTCGAAGAATCATAGTTTGCGCCAAACGTGGCATACACATTTTGTAAGTGAAGCACCAGTTGCAAGAACGTTTAACCAACTAAGCGCCAAAGAACAAAAGTCGCATAATAGTGAATTTTTTTAACGTATAATGAATATCAGTGGAAATTTCTTCGTAGTCTGATAGCAAAATCGCATAAATTAAAAACTCTTAATAATTTGTAGCATAGTAATACAGTGAAATCCGATTATTATAATAATTAATTACACGCTATTTTTATCATGATCAGTCGGTCCCAAAACACTGCTTAGTGTATTTTTATTTATTGTTTGGTTTCATTGATTGCCTGCCGGTTATAGTTATCAAAAAGAATTAGTTCCAAAGCAATCATAATAACGCATTCATTGTATTTTTACACGTTGGATGTCCTATTCACACGAGAATTTCGTTCCGTGTCAACCTCGCATTAATTTTTTAAAAAATCGTATTTATCGAATTCTCACTAATACACCACCACTCCAAATCGCATGGCAACAAACTGTTTTTTATAACGAGCATCCATAGTGACCTCATAACGAACATCTGGCAGGATTTCTCGCTACGCACATTAGCAAATGAGGAATGCAAATTTGCGTTGTGAGAAACTCGCATAAATCGAAACCATCCCATAGTTCAACAATTCGTATCATTGTGGAATCGCAAATTTGGTATCAAAACAAGATGGTTGACACATCATCGGCTTTAAAAAACTTGAAACAAAATAATAAACATGTTCAGCGAAGCTGATCAAACAGTCAAAATTCAATTTTCCTAATTGCCATCCGGAGGGAATTGAAAGGCGGTTACCACAAACCTTATCGTACAGTATATGAAATAGGTATGGTCACCAAAAACCCACTTAATACCTGTCAAATCGTTAATATCATTCAAACCACTAAACATGATACCTTCGGTGTGCTCCCTAGGCAGCTTAAGTTTCAGAACCTTGTTTCTTAATCGACTTTTAACGAAAAGGAAATTTCCTTGGCGACAACTGCAGTGTCCTCTAGAGTCAAGTTTGTCTTTTTATTTAATTTCTTAAATAAGATTTTGATAGATGATATTTCTTATTTAACATGATGTATAAAATCATTCATACTCTTGAGACAGTCCAAGAAATACAGCAAGTCTTCGATTCACACGAGTTCCTTATATGCGATTTCGATAATACGCGACGAGAAACAACCTTCCAGATGAGCATTATAAGCAACACAATTTCGTTTTTAAGCGATAGGTGATGTGTTTGCACAAGTGAGTAAACGCTAATTTTTTGTTACTTCGTGGAAATTTCGATATATGCGATTTCCGTTTTATGCGAAATTTGGACGACGTCACTCTTATCAATCGGGTGATACCAGAATTTGATCACCGAACATAGAATATTTATGACAAGGGTGCAAAGTGCTTTTTTTGGAGCTTGTTCACATAACACCAACACATCAATATGTAAACCACTACCCTTTCGGATAACTCAATCAACAGAAACCGGAAAGTCAAATGAACCTTGAACGTAATAGTGTCAACGCTTGCTAGTAGGGTAACGCAATCACCAATGCAAACCCACTTTGACGCTCAATTACCAGGTTGACTACCATGAAAAAAAAACTACCGAGTAACAACGTTACCAGTAGGATATACACAAAAGTATATAGGTTCACGAAGTCTTCAATTCGTGCGAGATACAGATTGCGTGTGTTACATCTCGCATTAATCACGTCTATACTCCATTCCAGGTTTAAACAGCAGCGTTGAATCGGTTAGGAGACCGGTTCACACCTCGTCTTCTATCACAAGTCGAATGTAAAAGAATACAAAGTGAAGGCGTGCTGGGTTCCTAATTGGTGCTCAGCTCGTAACTGATTTAACGCTACTATTTAAACCTGAATTGGTGTATCACTTAGTTCTCATTAACTAGTTATAAAACATGGCTAAATCAGTTATGTAATTTTAACTTTACGAATCGTTATTATTATTTGTAGGTGTAATGTTGTAATACAATCCATGTGTTCAATCATAGTTGTTACCGGAAAAGTAGAGAATCCAGGCATTTTATAGAATGTCAAGCCTGGTTTAGAAACCTGGTATGAAATTAGCGTTGAAATAGTTAGGTTAAGCAAAAGTTTAGATTTATGTTTAAGCCGAAATTTAAGCTTAATGCTTTTTTTTAGAAAAAAAAAATTGTTAACTGACCTAAACAGTTGTAAATGTTACTGCCAATCTATAGAACGCCTAAAGCCTCTTTTGGAAAAGTATGAACTACATCTTGTATATCATACAATTGTTTAAGTTTTTTAAGATAAGTTGACAACTTTTTCTGAAAAACAATTAAGCCTAAATTTAAGCCTACAACTCTTGCATAACGTAACTATTTCAGAAGCTTATTATGAGAAACTGGATTATATACATTACTGGTAACATATACAAGATGTTATTACATACTTTGCTCAGTTTGCTGAAAGAGAATTGTATACATTGCAAGTAACAGTCATTCCCTACATCACCATCGATCCCCAATTCTGATTGTCATCTACGTCGGTTGCACAATCATTTTAGTGCCTCACTTGACCAAACATTCACAAGTACGAGCAACTGGCCTCACAACTAATATAACGGAATAAAAGCTGCATCAAATCAACACAACTCAAAAGTTATAAATAAACTCCTATGGAATGTACATCTGTGCTACTTCAATGGAACAAAAGATAAGAGACAAGACACGATAACTAGCCAAATTCCATCGCAACGTCTTTCCTAGTTTCGCTTATCTCAAACTTTGATAAAACTTGACAAAACCCAAATTGTCGCCACAGAAATGGTTTCGGGTTTTGCAGTTCCGCTAGTAGTTGTGAAAACGCAATTTCGAAAACTTTCTTTTTCGACAAGTGGTTTTTCGTGTTCGCTTCGCATTCGGATCCATCCGGAAGAACATTTCGAGCCCTCAAGAGTATATATCACTGCACGAGAAATGTACCATTTCTTACTTCCGGTTGTTTTTTTATACATATAAAAAAGATAGCATGAAAAGAACGAGGGTTGAAACGTCTTTAAAATATCATCAATCATGCAAATTCCACTATGACCCAGCAAAAATCTATGATGAGAATTTTAAAAATAGTAACTAATAGCACAAAAGCTTTCGATAAAGATAAACTACAATTTGTCTAGAATCAAAGAACCAATAAGATGAAAGTTTATTTTGAAAAAAAAAATCCAACTTTGACTCACGAATGAACTTACCACTAAAATGGATTTTCGAAACATGTCTTGGAAACATGTCAAACATTATCTAAAACAAATTTAAATTTAATAGTGAAATAAATACCGGACGTCAAAATAAATCAAATTAGAACTACTGTACAGTACTTTCATTTGTCAACTGTGTGCAAAACTAAATTGAAGGTTAGCTTTAATTAAACGATGTCAGATTCAAGATGATGATAATATAAAGAATCCATACTTTTTACCAAATCATTGATTTCGCAAAAGAAGCAGAGTAAGTGCATTTCAATTACTTTGATTACACGTTTAATCTCAAGGTAACATCTTCCAATGGAAAATCTAATTAATCGAAGATGGGTTATGATCTTACATAAAACACATACACCACGATTGTGAAACTGCAACGGCACTTAAACAATATAATGTAATAATATAGTAATACTTTATGTTAATGTTTTAATAACCCCTTTACAAAAAGAAAAAACAAGAAAAATGTACAAAAATACACATTTTCTGTATTGAGTGATTACTGTACTGTTGTTTTAATGTTTTTGTTGTTTGTATATAGTTTAGTGAAAGATTTGTCCTGTTTACAATAAATAAATAAATAAATAGATAAAGATGTACCAATAATGCACCGAAAAAAGTATCACCAGAAAACCAGGATATATACAGGGTGTCCACAATAAAATCTAAACATATCAATCACATACAGTTTAAAGAAAATTACGCACGTGTATGTAACCATAACAAAATGACGATGGTAGTAAAAAATTCATTAAAAAATATGACTTCTGTACACTTTCACATGCCTCTGGTGGCGAGGGAATATATAGGCGGTAGTATATATTCACGCCACGTGTTCTGCAACATTCCCCCATGTAGAAATATTGTCATAAACGTTTCAAATTTTCAAATTAAGAGTTAGAATGCCTGATATTTAAAATATTTTCATAGTTCAAACTGTTTCAAAGAAAAGTAAACGAAAGATGCACTCGTTCACCAACCATCGCCTGTGCTTGATCTCTCAGAGTCGCCATTTTAGAAAATGACTGACTGCAGCGCCACTGTGGCTGACACGCACAACAAAATTCCCAAATAAATTTTACAAGTTTCGGCTTCCGTTCCACCAAGAATCACATTTGTATAACCTGATATGAAAAAATGAGTTCCCAGATTGAAAAAATTGAGTACCTTCATTGTAGACACCCTGCAGTTTCGTGTATGGAAATTTTGCATACAAACTATATACTTCAACTTCCTATTTTGTGTACAAAAAAATATGTGCATCTGTACTAGCATAAATGAAAAAAAATGTAAGATATTGATTGGTTAACTTACCGAACCTTGCCTCACGAAAGCGCCACCGTGTGTGAGCTTACATGAACAAAGAGGTTCAATAGCTTTTAGGTCGCAATTTTATTTTTCATTTCCGCCAGATGGGTATATTATTTTCCCCACAAAATGGGAAGCTCAAATATTGTATATAGTTTTTAAGCAAAAATTTCATGCATGAAAACTACTGATCACCCTAAAACAGATATATCAACAAACAACATCAAATACCCTAACACGACGCAATATGAAATCGCTGAGCTTTGTAGACAACCAAATCTCCCCACTTTTTTCATTTCTCCTAAAACACAAAGAAAACCCACAATTCATGTCACGGGCTGCCACAACATCCACACAACAAGGGGATCGGTATCACGAAATCAAAATCCAATATGAATAACCTTGTTTCAAGGAAAACGAAAAAACAGCATCTTGCGAGCCAAGCAAAATTCAATTTCCACCACAACTCGAAAAAAGAAGAAGAAGAAAAAACTGGGTCCTTACAACAAACCAGAGGTTGTACGTTCCACTATCACAAGTTTCTTGGCTAGTCTAACAAGAGATGTCACCTCTGGTGAAAGTTATGAACCGCATGACTGGACCTCTTTGCAATCTATTCTCATCGTTTGGCGCTTCCTTTCTTCTCAACTTCTACTACTTACACATCTTGACGCTAACTCCTCGAGACCCACCATGTTGGTTTTTTTTTCTAGCTCACTACCCCCTTCCCCCAAGACTTTTTTTTACTTCTTATTATATATTTTCCATTACGTTTGCCAGGAGTTCCTTATATTGCCTGCGAGATTCTCTAGTGATTCCAATCTCCTGCTTTGCCTCTCCACTTTCCCTTCCAATCTCATTTTTTCCCCTCACTCTCCTCATGACGACCCCAAATCCGCTTACCCATTCATCAAATGGTGGACTAAGAACCTTGTTTAGTGGGCCCCCGAAACCATTAACCACACCTTTCGCACTGGAAAATCCACTTCCATGGATTTAAGATAGCCCTTATTAACTTCCGCTTAGCTATTAATCTTGGAAAAATGGATTAAGTCTTTGCAGAGTTCAACGGGAGAAAAAAATGAACCTCTCCCACGTGTCCATAAAAGAACTTAAAACAAAATGTTATATTTGCGCGAAACATAACTCTTGCATAAATCGAGTAATTCAAATCCAAATCTAAAAATAATTACATTCAAAAGCATTGTACAGTACCGGCAAGGATCAATAAGTTTACCGATAACTCAGCTATAAATAAGCAATATCGATAGTGAGAAGCTAAGTTCAACGAAATGTAAAGGGTGAGTCAACAATTTTTTTTTTTAAATTTTTAACCTTCCATAAATTTAAATTTCGATGAAAACAACAGAACACTCACTACATCATAAATATCAGAAAAAAAACAAAGTTGTAACATTTTAAGATCACCGTTAATTAAAAAAATAATTAAAGGAACATTATTAAATTATAAAAAACGCATACAATGTGCATACTTTTCTCTCTCTATCTGTCCGTGAAAGAATGGTTCCATTGAAAATAAGTAAAAACACTCAGCACACAAGTAAAACCGTAACCAACATAACAACGCGACTGTACACAGAGAGAACAATCTCTTCACGCGTGCTATAGCATGGGTCAGCAACTAGTAACTATATAAAACACCCCACAAACTTTATTGGTTACTTCACCAAACAGTCGAATTTTCTACTTGTTACTGCGTTAATTTTTTTAAGACACAAAAAAGTAGCTTTCCCATCAATTTCTTGGAAAGTTTATCACGCTCCAAATCCGGTATAAATGTTTGAAACTTAGAAACGCACTTTTCGAAAAAGTTCAATATTTCATGTACATTCTTTTACTCGGTAATAAAATATGATATATCTATATATAAACTAAATAAATAATAAATAAACGAAAACCGCTGAAAAGTCGAAATTTTCTACACTCAGGTGGTGGTGTAGTAGACACGTATTTAATCATCACACCACGTTCCTTCCTACGCGCACTACAGAGTGTGCACTCGGCAGATCTGGATCAATTTTCAAAGAGGTTTTCCAGACCCCGGGAAGCAAATCAATGAGAAATCCTTGTTCGCCACAGAAATAGAAAACTGTGGTTTTCGTATCGGAATTCGAAACCTTCTTTTCCCTTCCACTCGGCAGCTGTTTTTCGCCCTCCACTTTTTCCGCATACATAAATGGCGAAAAAACATGGTGGTGCCTGCAAGCTGCCTCTTCCTTTTTCACCAAAAAGGTGGACATAACGTGACAAAACATGGATTGCGTTGTGCCCCCAGGATATTGGATTTTTAGCAATTTAGAACCTCCTCGGATTGAACTTTTCGCATCTGCGGCATTTGGGTGATTTAAAAAAAAGAAAAACTGACGCGTCTAGCAGAAATTTTGCCATTGTCTTGGGGAAAATCATGCGAACGTCGATCTCCAAGTCAATGTTTTCACAAACAAACAAAACTTCAGCAATTTTGTGCCCATAGAAGTCGTTTCTACATTAAAGGTGTAATAATTGAAAAATTTAATTACAGGGCTCACTTATATAATTATGGACCATTCCACCAGTTTGCCTACTAACTGTTGCCAAGTAACAGTTACTACTAACTGTTGCCTGTTGCATTAAAAAAATTAATCATATATTATAGATCGCTTGAGATTCCAAAAATGCTATATAATGTTCAACATCCCCTTCATCATTTTATTGACTATTATAATTCTCAATGAGTGTAAAGACTGGAACATTGTACAAATTTAATCTTACTTATGATGTACCATTGTTTGGTCAAAGATGATTTCCATATAATTGTTTTTCCAAATGGAATGAGTTGCCTGTTCGCATCAGAAAACTTGGCCTGTGTACTGATCATCTGTCTGGGTCTTTTAATAATCATTTTAAAACATTTAAGAAGCAATTGTTTGTTACATTCTGATTGATTGTAATTTCGTTTTGATTCTTTTGGATTGTCAAATAAAATAATAATAATAATAAACTGTAGGATGAATAGGGCAACGGCACACGATATCTACTTGACAGAAACTAGAGTAAGGGAAGTAAAACTAGTGGGGTCTACGCACAATACAAATAAAGACCGACTCGAAAAGAAAATTTTAAACATCTAGAAAAAGTTTTACTATCATTTTTTAGAAACTTGTGAATTCGGTGTCCAAGTAAATGCTTCCACAAACCACAAAAACACTTTGCAGTTTGTCTAGCTAAGTCTTTTCTTCATTAAAAGTGTAAAATTTCAAGAATTTAATTACACTGATCTCCCTCGAAACACGTCTTCCTATTTCAAAAAGCGTTTGTTACAGGTTTGGCGAACATTCCACCAAATTTGAATGGCAATTGTTGCCAAGAAAGTTTGACTACAAACAAAGGGATAAATAGTACATCACCACAGGGTGTCAATTTTTGCAAAAAAACTTCGACTAATGAGCGTTGTAGATAAAAACCGGCCACTACTTGAAATAAAAGTGGACGGCGACTTAAAAAGAAAATTCAAGGCATCTAGAAAGAAGTTTTGCCAATGCCTTTGGAAAATCTTGGAACGTCGCCGGTAACATTCGTCTCTAAATAAATGATTCCAAAAACACACAAAAAACGTTGCAGTTTGTCTAATTCTTTTCTTCATTAAAGGTGTAAAAATTTCAAGAATTTAATTACACAAATCACCCTTAAACACGTCTGCCTACTTCAAACGGCATTTGCTTACAGGCGTGGTGAACATTCCCACGAATTTTCAATGCCAACTGTTGCCAAGAAAATTTTGCTCGAAACAAGTCTAAAGGGTGTTTGCTTACAATTTTGGGGAACATTCCCACCATTTTGCATACCAACTGTGGTCAGGGAACTTTGCCATTATAAACGGCGGGATGAATAGTACATTACCACGCGGTTTTACAATGTTCCGAAAAAGAAAAAAATTAGTCTTGTTCACAATACACGCTCATCTGATGTGGTTTGTGTAATGAAAAAAAAATAACTCTCGACACATCAAATTACTGATGGATACTAGTTCTAGTGTTGGCTACTTGGAGCTCACATGAGTTATTCATCAATAACTCAATTATTGACCAAAATAAGTCATCCCAGACACCAGATGGACACTACTTCGCCCAATGGAAAGTGCCAACGATTACAGTAAAAGCTATTTTTTTTCTGCCACTCCAAAACTTTTTATATCTCCCTTGATAACTTTGGACACAGATCTTAATGGAAAAAAAAAACCACGGACAGAGAATGATTTTCGCAGTTTTAAGTGGAATCTCTGCAATTAAGTTACTACCACTGTCTTAAAATGCATTAACCTCATAACAAGAAAAACAAGCTTTTTCAAATGGTAATTTGGTTCAATCTCGTGCAGGTACATAAAACCCCGAAGAAAAAAAAATTCAACAAAAGTATATGGAAATGAAAAAGCTGGATAAGTGTCAAATGATAAAACAAAAATACAAAAAAAAAATAAATAAATAAAAATGTGTGGTGATGTAAATAGTTTCGAATAAGCGAACAACAAGATTGAACAAAAGGGGATGAAAAGCTGACAAGATTTCCATACTTTGGACCATTGATTTTCTGTTTGCTTTTGTCTGGAAAATTTTTGTTGCCACAAAAATCCGAAATGAAAGAAAAACATGTTTTTTGGTTTCCCCAGTTTTTGTTGTTTAAAAAAAAAAAACTAAAACAAACATGATAAAAAATTAGCCACTTCAAATTTTAATGAACTAAGATCCAACTTTCTTTCCGGTTTAATTTTCTTTTAAAACTGATATTAAAACAACAAGAGAGGAAGAAACAAAAAACACAACTGGAAACCACGCGACTAACATCTACAACAGCTGCAAAGAACATGGTAATTACCTGAATCTAACCTTAATTCGTGAAAAACGGGCGCTCATCATTTTCATTCAACATATTTGTTTTAAAAAATTCGTTTTTCAACACCTCCAAAAACTCATTAAATTCATTTTAATTTCTCTTTACATGCAACAGTGATATTGCTTTGCTTAATTATACAAGTATAATAGATCTACTTTAAAATTCACGGAGACTTTTGGGACACCCTTTATTTATTTATTTTTTATTTTTCGACAACAATCCAAGAGAATCGAATACATAAACAACAACACAACCTAATCATTAAAATTAATATGTGTGTATTAAATTTCCGTTGGGTCGTTTGACCGTCATAATTTTAAAATGATGATAACGGGCGTATGGAAATCGGAAGGTTATTCCACAACATAAAAAGAGCTACAGTTGGTCTGCTTAAGTTAGCAGACGAGTATAGCAGGTGTACTTTAAATTCATGTGAACGCCTCGATTTATGCGATTTCACTATTACTCGACGAGAAACATATTCTCCCAAATGCTCGTTATAAGCGAAATTTTATTATGCTATTTTGCACGCATCGTTGAAAGTTATGTCACTTCATAGAAATTTCGATCTATGCGATTTTCAATTTATTTGTTCGCAAAACATACCTCCACCACATTAGTACATTAGATTTACGCCCATTTCGATGTATGCCACGAGTAATAATTCTGCGTTTCTGCAAGTTTTGTTTCATTTTATGCAAATTTCGAATCGCAATTGAGTAATTTAGGCATTCGATTTATGTTGAATAATTCTATTTTCGATTTCTGTAAATTTCGATTCGATTTATGCCATTTTTTTCACATTGTACTCATACGATTTTCGACATAAGGTTTTCACTTTATGCGATTTTTGGTACATAAAGCATATTCTCAAAAAACGCCTGTAGATGGCAGTATACGTTCAATTCCCAGCTTACTCACAAACTCGCATGTGAAGCTAATATAAACCGTATAAAAAGTATAAACAAAAACTTATGCATATGAAAATTCTTGTGTACATTAAAATTGATGCTTTCAACATTTTTTCCTCCATGTTTACTTATTGAAAAAAATACAACTTTTTTTTGGGATGGGTTCGTCTCAACACTACTAGTTTTCAGAAATGTCATTCAAGCTTCAAGAACATTTTCGGACCACATGACATTGCCAACACGAATTTTGGAATACTTCACTGGAGCTTGTCTAGTTATTTGCCAAAGGAAGACGACACACATTCTGCATCTTCAAAGATCCACCATTTTATTTTTTTTTTACTGTACCACTCAAACGTCCTTTCTTCCAACTTCCAAATGAAATAAAAAGAAAATTGTCCAATTTTTTCCTTTCGGCTTTCTACACTGTCACTGATCGACTGTCTGCGATTGATTGACCGTCCTAATTACGCGCATGCGTGGGTGGCAATCAGGAACTGTCATCCCATGTTAGTTCCCCTCCTCCTCCATGACATTAACCTGCTTCCAGAGACACTTCCACGGAACATTCACACACCACTACTTCATTCCAATTCCCATGTCCTTTTTCTTCTTATGATGATGATGATTTGCACTCAACTACATACTACAATCATCCAATATTGGAGAACAATCTTCACATATTTCCCAACTTTGCACCTTTCTCCCAGTATTTTCTTAAACTTTAAGAACTTAATACTTTCACTTCAGTTTGCTGTGTTCCACAACATGTCTCAAACTAATTTGGGTGGATGCAGAAGTTGATGACATGCAAAATACACACAATAAAATGACAGATTGCAAAAAATAAAGGACAACTTTCGCATCCGCCTAAAAGCCTCTTCGCCGCATAATTTTTATTGGACAAGTCCAGCAATTTGTGAACAGCTCTGACGTCAGCTTCCAACCAGACAAGTAGCTTCTTGTCCAACCAGTTTCGATTGGTTGAGAAACAAGTTGATGTCAGAATTGTTCACAAAATGTTGGACTTGTCCCAACAAACGTTGGTATCATTCTCAATACACTCGACACTCAAAACAAGAAATAAATTCACTATAATGACTTAATGCTACTAGCTATACTCACACTCATTGTGTGTGTGTCCGCCCTCAAACAGCAATTTTCAGCCTCAAATTCCAATAAAAAATGTTTGCGAACCAACACTGTGGCGCAGCTTAAGAGGGGTGGCACAGCCACCCTCGAACAAGCTAATTACAATATACCTAGGTGGCTCTTAGTTTTAATAATAATAATAATAATAATAATAAATAATAATAATTTATTCAAACAATCCTTAAGAATCAAATACAAAATAGAAAAATTAGACCTTCTACATGAACCACTCGCATAAATCGAAAAACTGCATATATCTAAATCTTCATGAAAATTGCAAAATCACCATTTAGTTACTAATTCACCATCAAACAAATAACATACGCGAAATTTTTCTTGCCTAGATCGAGCATATGAGATAAATTCTCCAGTCACATGATAGTAAATTTTCGTATCTCGAAACCTCGCATAAAACGATTATTTTTTTGTACATTGGTAAATAACATGACACATGATTCATGACTCGTCCGGTACAGTTCAATTCATCTTCATAACGAAAACTTAAAAACGAAATTTTCTAATAAAATTAAGACCTCAAAAGAAACAGAAGAAGAAGTTTCCAATTTCTCAAAAAAAATAATAAGAAAATGATTAGAAAAAAAAAGTTATATCATTAGTGTTCAATAACAAATTCTCATTAATTTTCTACATCCCTATAGTCTCGTATATCTGAAAACCCACACATGTTCAAACTCCACGTTCATATGTTCACATCTGTTCCAATAAATTGTATTGCTTATGTTCCCATTTCCACACACACACACACAAACTTGGGAGAGGGGGGTAAGAACATCTACCTTGTTAAATTCAAGGTGAAATCATAAAGTGAATTAAAATACTAACAACATCGTAGAACAAAAAACAAAAGCAAGGTAACGTCTCATCGAAGACAAAATGCTACAGCAGCTGAGAACTGCAGAAAAATGGTAATTTGGAGAGTGATTAAACTCCGCTGCTCCATTTCTTGTAACTTAGCAACTCGCTTTTCATCTTATAATTCTCTTGGGGAAAAGTAGGACAAAAGAAAATATTTCTCATCAGGTATGCACAAGTAAACATTATCCTTTTCCCCCCCATCAACATCATCCTACAAACATAACCCGGGACAAGCGAAGGGGTCTGGCCATCTGCACGAGAGAATGAGTCCCGAGTCCATCCATACACTGGTGGTATTTTAATCAAGCCATTCTCTTTAGCCATCACCCTTCCATTAAAAGGCATTCTCTTCGCCAGACACGGGATTGGCAGATTGTCTCCCGAGAAATAAAGCTCCGGGTGGCCATCAATCAGACGCTGCTATTCCCTCGTCGTCGAAGGGGAACTTCATCCCCAACCTCTATATAACGGAATCCATTTTTATTTATTTATTTTTTACTTTGATCCGACGAAAAATCTCGAAAATTTATTAACAACCTCAAATAGACAGCTCTTAAGAGATTGCGTGTCTTTGAATCCATTAGCAATCTCGACCTTACTAATTGGCGTCATTAACCTTTGTAAAAGATTAATTTTTTTTTTGAATAGACTCACTCGATTAAAGCTTCGTAGAGCAATATACTGTATACGGGAAATTTCATGTAAATGTTAACCCAAAACGCCATCATTTTTTTTTCTTCAAAGTAAAGCAATTCGATGTTGTTCTACTGTACGTCTATCAAATCATATTAATTATCATTACTAATAATTATATAAACACTGCAGAGCTAACAGTTTAACTTAAATAAATCATTTTCATGAGAAGTTTGGCTGTCATCTCAACAAGATTTGGCTCGTTTAGTTACACTCATCTTGCAGGTTATGTTAGTCACACTACAAATTTTTTTAAAACAATTTTTGTAAATATTCAAGTTCAATATGATTTTGAACGATTGATAGTAACGTGCGTACTAATAACACGTCCATGCATAGGTAAACGTGAATTCATGCAGGTTCTTTGGTTTCTCGATCAGTATGTTATCTTCTATAATAATTCGTTTAATTTGTGCAATTCAAAATTGTGTGTGCGCATTGTGGAATGTGGAAGGGTGACTTTTTCCCTTCTTCCCCTTCGCTTCACATCCTGCACATGGGGTGATAAAACTGGGGTGAAGAAATGAGGATCCACCAGTGAGAAACCACGTCAGTCCCCTTCCCGGCAGCTTCGAATTAGCAGTCTGTCTAATTCGAATTTAACTTTTAACTCATATTGCGAAAATATGAGTTAAAATATTAAATTACTGTAACGAATGTTGCAAAGTGGATTTTACAGCTAGGTCATTTGGCCCTCAGACTTTATTGAAATTATAAATACAGAAATGGTGAAGAGATGAGGGTGATAAACATCAAACAAGGTTTTATGATGCAGGAGGAAACGGGAGAACCCCGAAAAAACCTGCCCCCATGGTGACAGACCCCGAACTGAATCCACGTGGCACGAGTTGGAGGCGAACCCGGGCCACTGCCGCCAGAGGTGAATGCTCTGACAACCAGACTACCACGGGGCCAAGTGGCCCATAGACAGCAACGCAAATTCAGATCTTTAAACGCGTTTTCCTCGAAATTGTAAAAATGCTACTCTCCAAATGTTATGTTACCCATACAGTAATCGTGGAATTACCCATACAGTAAATTGTCACGACAAAATTCAATTCGTTTTTTAATCGTCCCTCACAAAACAACAAACAATAATAAGCAAACCATGAGACGCTCACTATAGTATACAACTGTACACTGACAACTGTGATGAAATGCTTCTCAAACTTAAATTTATCATTTTTACGACATTTCTTCAATATATAAATCTAAAACCTATCAAGAGAGTTCAGTTCAAAACAAACCGTTCGAGTTTGTTAGTGCAGAGCCAAACCTTTTCAATTCGTACGTCAATCAAACAAAAATTGATTGTGACCTTAGCCTAACGAAGCTTAATAATCCGATGATACCACAGACAAAAATGAACAATGGACGATTTCATGAGCAATTAGTAACTTGGCAATTAACAGATTATGATTACGCACCATGTTGCGTGCAATCTCGTGCGGTGTCGATCGGACAACAAATGCGATTGTCAACACCGATTCCTCAGTGTCAATACGAGTTGACTAGCATCGGATATTAACACTGTTCAACGTCATGTTTTGGGCCGTGTTGGCAACGTTTCGAAAAGTTTCCAATTAACTGACCGATTTTCATTATGTACCAATAACAGACATTTTGGACGCGATGATGAACTATTCTTGGAAATCGTCCATACACACAAACAAAATCATAAAGCACGAGCTAATGACCTCCTCGTCAACTTTCAATTGTAAAAAAAACAGACTGCGAGTTCCTTATATGCGATTTCGCTATTCTGTGATTAGAAAGAGCTTCGAAAAATACAACCAGCTTGCGATGTTCAATACATTGACAAATTTAAGATCGAAATAAATTCCACGCGATATTATTATTCCTGGCTCAGTTCTGGTAGACCAATTAACATGGTGAGTAATTCCGGAATGTCCGAAAACCAAAATCTTCCACCATGGCCAAAGCCGATTAACAGCCAGTGTTTACTAATGATCATTTGTCACAATTCCCATCCAACAACTTAAGCCTAGCTTGTGGTTTTTCCCAGTAGTATCACATGGTCAAAGACATAGCAAAACGTTACAAATTTTTACAAATGGTAAGATACTATATTTACACAAAACTCACCAAGAAATTTTATCCTTTCGTTACAACAAACTTACACACTGAGTTGACATAAACGTGTAAAGAAAATCAAAACACTGAGTTTCTTATGAAACATTTCGCCAATAATCGACATGCCAACTCATCTAAGATGTGAGTTATATTATATATGATATGCAGAAAAACAGTCCTCAGTTTACCGATTTTGTGCAAAGAATTCGTAATAAGTTTACAGGGTGTTCCGAAAGTCTCCATATATAAAAGATTTTTTTTTCTAGGTGTTTCTTTCTAACACTTTTATACTGTAGGTGATGTAGTCCCATGTTTTAATTTTTAAAAAAGTGTAACATCCCAAGATTTTTGGAACACCCTGTATAAGCTCTTCTTGAGAGCAAATCATTAATGATCTCTGATGAAAAGCACATTACCTACACATACAGTATGCATGGCAACTTTAAGAACATCCTGTCGAATACATAAAATATGAAAAAAAAACAAAATAATGTAATTGCTCGATTTATGTGACTTCTTTATTGCGATTTCGCTATTATGCGACGAAAGAAATCAGCTCAGATGCTCGTTATAAGCGAAAACTATTCGCAATTAATCGATTCTTTGAGATAGCAGTGCAAAAGTGACTAAACCCCCCGAAACGTCTGCCACTTCATGGAAATTTCGATACAAGCAATTGTGAATTATGCAAAGCAAACACACGTCCTAACCTTCGCATATATTTATAAGAAACTTCTCTACTAATTCTCCGTGTGAAAACCTAATGTTCACTTTGTTAACTCGCATTTTTCTTTTGCGTCTGTCGTTTTCTTCAGGAATCGCGCGCCATTTGCGTTTGAACTATCAATTTACACGAACAACATCCCCAAATTACTTCCTACATTCAAAAGCTTTTTTTTTTGGTTTGTTTTTCTGTTTTTTAATCCGGAAAAAATTTTATTAAAATCCCAGAAAAAAACAAGCACCTGTTGACATTTTAATCAACTTGAATTTTCAAATAGCAAAATTTTCTCCGCACGGTTTATTCCGCGAATCTGCCAACTTAGCATTCCCGCGATTCTCTGAAGAAGAGTGCCTCTTATCATCACCGGGTCTGTTCCATTACCTTCATCGTCTTCTCGGAAAAGACAAGACAAAGAGACTCGCCATACCCAAAATGCACAAGATTAGTTCAACCTAATTGAATTCCATGCTCTCAGCTCGCAAGATTGAGCTAGGGAATTAATTCTTACCTCACATACCATCGATTCCCGAAGAAACAACAAAAAAAACGAGGAGAATAATAATAACAGTAAAGAAAGGAAATGATTAGTGTGCCAACCTTTCATTCAATCTCCTTGTTGATCTAAACAATTAAATACCCAAATATAATTTCACTTTACCGAAAAATATATCTATGGGTAGACCTCTAATGCGATATGCAGAATGTCCCTCAATAAATGTCCGTGCTAAGTGAAAAATTGCTTTAAGAGAAGAAGAATGTATCCTAATAATAAAAGAACACGATCTTCCTCCTCCTACTACTACTCCTCACCAGTTATAGCCATTGGACAAGAAACATCACGTGGTTCTTTCTTTTGCACATGAGCATGAGGTAAGACTTCTAGAACTTTCAAGAAATCTTCTAGAAACTTCCACTGTTTGGCAAGTTTTTCTAGCGCCATCTCACCATGTGTGAAAATGCCAAAACTCGTACAGAAATCGATACTCTAACTGTAACGAATATTGCGAAACAATATGAGTTAAATGAATAAATAACTTTTCCCGTCATTTTTGACGAGCTATTTACTATTATAGTCCTACTTAATAAAACGCTGAATAACTTTGTATGTGACGAATTTTTCCATGGTAACAAGCAGCGACAAGTTGCCATTGGCTGAAAAATGAGATCGTTACTACCGGTACTGTCATTGGCCCTGCCGCATCACATGACACTCAAACTCACGTAATTCGAAGCATTTTTTCCGGTTTGTGGATCTGCAAATGACGTCATTTCATGAACCTTTACTTTTACCCGGATAGGTTTCACGGGTTATTACCAGCAACCTATCGTAGGACAAGCTAGTTTTAAAATACAACTGTCAAGTTTGTATGCTATGCCTAAGACGTGTAAATAACAAGCTGAAAAAAAACCAATGTCCAACCAATCGACATGTTCTTGTACTAAGGTCACCACCTTAATATTATAAACTGCAAACAGTGAAGACAAGTGTATATTCATGTCTCTTTTTTGTATTTTTTGGCAGGTTATTTTCCGCTTCCATCCATCTACTGCCTACTGTGGGTACTTCTCGATGTGCTGTTCTGCACTTGTTCCATCATGCATCTGTGCATCATATCCGTGGATCGGTTCCTCAGCCTTCGCTACCCTATACAATTCGGGAGAATCAAGACCAGAAAACGTGTGGTGCTTAAAATCTGCCTTGTGTGGGTACTTTCCGGAGCAATGTCCCTTCCATTACCGCTACTCTATACCAAGAACAAGATCTCCCTTCTTCGGAACGGTGCTTGCAACATCCAAGATCCTGTGTACGTGACAATAGGATCCATCGTCTGCTTTTATATTCCGCTTATCATCATGCTTGTGACATACGCTCTCACCGTGCGACTGCTTCAGAAAAAAGAAATCGAATTTAACGAATCAAAGTCCAAGCCAGAGGATATAGCAATGTACAGTGTGGAAAACGCTACCGCGTCAATCGGAACTTCTATCGGAATTTCCGGAGGAAGCACGTACATCTGCAGTCGACAGCTGGTGTACAACTGGAAACGAATTCTCAGTAAGACCTACTCATCCAGTTTATCAACGACTACGGTAGAAGTGAGTAGTCCGGAACATGCGGCATCTTGCGCTGACATGCACCGAACTGACTCCTATTCCCCTAAAGGACCCCGCAATAAAATCGACTCGGCAACGTCTTCCTGTGCATCGCCTACTGCCTTACACACTTTACACAATCTCGGACAGCCACACTCATCCGAGCCTAGTCCCGCTCCGAGTATCAGTGACAGGTACCGGGACCGTTCGTACAGTTCTCCTTCTTCCACCGCATTCTCCACGAGTGGAAAAACGCATCAATCCAGGACGCATTCGTTCATAGGGGAACAAAGTTGCCTGCTGCAGCCATTCGGAAGTCCAATAAACGTTCCCATGGCACAGCACAAAGAGGTTCACGCAATAAGGAAATACTCGGTCAAGTATCGACCACCTGTACGTCGTCTAGATTTACCGCAATTCAGCATACAAAGTGCCGACGGCGCCCTGTCTCCAGAAGAACGATGCTTGCAGGTTCAAATTGATCTTGCGACCGATTCCAGAACTACCACGGTAGCGTCCGACGAACGTGATACAGGAGCTAGTTCACCATCGTCGCTGGGCGAGAGCGAAAGTCCGACGTGCAGTGCCACAGCTGCAGTCGCTAAAAACGTTATGATGGTTCTTGCCTCAAATGGCGGCACAGGTAGCAGTTTCCGAACAGTTTTGTCCTCCACCTCAGACGATCATCAGAAAGCAACTACGTCTGCGAAGGCCGATTCAGCAGTGCAGCAACCAGACGAGGTGTCCATCGAACCGGACAGTTTTTCAACTACCACCACCACATCCCAATCATTTCATGATCCGGCGGGTTCAGTCGGATCACGACACGGTTGCGGTGGTGGATCCAGCATCAACTACGGGGGACATGATTCAGCATCTTCCAGTACGCCGTTCAAGCGTTCCAGTTCCAATCGCTCGTTCGTTCCTTCTCGCACAACATCCGTTTACAAAAGTACTTCGAGACACAGCGGTGGAAGGTTTCTTCGAGCCGAGAAGAAGGCGACCAAAGTGCTGGGTGTTGTGTTTTTCACGTTTGTTGGCTTATGGGCACCTTTCTTTTTGCTCAATTTGCTATCGACTTGTCCAACTTGCTACATTCACCCAACCATTCAAGACACTGCGCTATGGCTAGGATATGTGTCATCCATGGTGAACCCCATCTTTTATACAGTGTTCAACAAAACATTTCGCCAAACCTTCATACGGATACTTCAATGCAAATGGAAAGAGATACGCAGGAAAAGGTGAATCGAAAAAGCTACCAGTGATCCATACCCTACAAACACGTTCCAACTCCACCTTTCTCAATGTCGCCAATAAAAGCCAAATGCTTCTCAATAGGCTACCCATTAACCGTTCCCTACTATATTTTTGATTTCAACTACCTCACTTAATGGAATCAATGAACCTTGTGCCAAAGCATTTATACAAAAACAGGATATAACAAAAGCTCGTTTACGTATAGAAGAATAAATTCAAGTTGAATGCGCAAAACAATATTTTCATTTCGAATCATGAATTTCCATAACTATAAGTGCTTTTTTCTTTTGTGTGGATTAACTTAATTATTGTATATTATGCTACCTTGTGGACTGGTTAATAAATAATTACAGTATATCCTTCCCCTCTTGGCGCTGATAATTCATTCTTGAAAATCAAAGAGCTAACCGAAAAAAAAAATGATAAAACCAAAATTAAATTTCCCATAGGATTTGATCGATATCGAATTCGTCACCAAGGTCCAGAAAGATAATGAAATAAAAACTACAAGTAAATATCTACAAAACACATATACAGCGGAATCTGGTTATTGTGATCACTTTGGGACCAGTGCTTTTCGATAACAATAGCTGACTGATAACATTAAACGACAAATATAATATATGAAACGGAACAGTGTGTCGATACCAACTGATGATGATAATAGCTAATTATCCGTGATTACAATAACCGAATTCCACGGCACTATATATAATAATAATATGCTAATGTAGGTTTGTCTACCTATAGCTCATTGGCTCAATTCGAATTCAACTAAACGGCTTTCAATGTTGTCACCAGCTGATGTCAGGTACTCGTCGATTGATGGGCTTTTTACTAGTTAACTATATTAACTAAAATTTTGAAACTTATTTAATTTCCACTGAAATACAATAAATTATTTCAAATATTGTAGAAAAATGTTTAATCTCAAGAGTCTATCTATGCTGTCTATTGAAGTGCAGGACATTTAACATTTATCGAGATTGGAATTTTCTGGAACGTATGACGACAGCCATTTGACATGAAATAAGAGTGTCCTATTGAAAAATGCGCTAAACAAACAAAGAAGACCTTCATAAGACCCCATGAATCGCTGTACTATAATAGACTATTTCCACGAATGCTAACGGTTTGTTTCTTTGCCATATTCTCTTTGAGAGCAATCTCTCGCTGCGCACCCTGTTATCAACACCTGAAATTGAACACACTTTACTTGCTCGTGAGCAATTCATTGATTTTCTGTTGACTACCCAACTCTCTTGTTCAACCTTACTGACACTATTCAATTACAATTAACGCTGATGCTAGTTTCAATTACAATTAAAAAGTTTGTATCGATTCAACTGACAAGTCAAAGTTAGTGTGAAAATTCATACCATTGGATGACAATATTAACACGTTGTATGGTTTACACATACCAACAAAATAAGTCGGTAATCATCAAACTATAATTGTACAAAATGACAACCGTTGTACAATTTTGTTTCTTCACCTAGTACCACTTCAATAGTTCATTTTACGTTCCATAATTAATCAATCAATCGGAAACTTCGCTAGTGGTCCGCCTAGTCACAAAGGTGACCAACAGAGTCAGTAGATTGTGTGTAAATTATGGAAAAATGACCAAAAATAATTGGTTTAAAAAAAGACAACTAAAAATCAACCTTTTTTACATAACAGGGGCACCTCCCCCCCCTAATTTCAAAAACACGCTCCACACAACAACCTATGTCAATGTTATGCCAATTCAAAAATAGTGGGAAACGATAGGTGTGCATAATGACGCTTAGTGATGAGATAATAAAAATATAACGAACCTATTTTCATTACTGATCGTTCCCACGAATTTGATTTGTGGTTGGTTCGATCGAAAACCAGTTGCAAACTACAACATTTCTCTACGATTTCCTCAAGAAAATTCGATTTTCCGTTGAAAAACCTTATCCACGTGCGCATTATTTTCATTCCATAGTTGCACATGACAACTTTTTCAGCAAAATTTCACCACAACATGTAGCCAATTTTCATTACCATTTTTTCCTAAGAAACGCCCAATTCCAAAAAAAAAACACGCTTTCAACATCTCTTTTGACAAAATTCACAGTGAAACTAGCATGACGAGGTCACCTTCTACATAAGGAATTCGATTCCTATCGGAGACAATTTTCTACTTTCGAAAAACCAAAAAAATGTGAACATCGTTCCTACCTGAACAGCAAAAATCCCAAGGAGGTGACGGCCGCTCGTCGAACGTCGTCGTTGACATCGCTGACCTGTTTCGAAGAAAATCACGAATCCTCGTAAAAATTCACCTCCTATCGTCTTAATGACGGCTCTAATGAGCGCGCCATGAATAATGCAAAATGATTAAGAGAGCTTACGGCAACGTGAAGAAGACGTCGAATGGCCTTGTTGTTACCCGTGCCGCAATAAGCCATCGCAATCGTGTACATCCCCGAACGACGCAGGATCGGGTCTTTATCGCGGCACAGGCTTTCTATCAACGTGTCTGCCTCTTCCAAACGTCCGTACATGGTGAACGCGATGCCAATGGATAGCCCCCGCAGGATCTTTTCGTGCTGGGTCTCTTGGGCGTACTGCACAAGTTACGGGGTGTTACAAAACATAAACGAAGCATAAAACCATATCCGTTGATTGAAAAGACTCTTACCGCAACCATGTCTTCGATAGCCGAGGCAGATTTGGAGCCCAACATCACCAAACCCATAGCAATGCCGGCGCCCTCTCCGGTCACCGCGTCGTCTTGATACATGTTGAATCGCAACTGTTCGTAGGCATCTGACCAACAGACAATGTAACGTATAAATAAATGCGCACTTCGTCAAACTTAGCAACATTACAAAAAAATCAATTATGAAATTACCTTGTCGACAGGTGCCCATCGCCGCGAGTCCCAGTCCCAAGCAACCGCCATGACGTACGATCTGATAGTGATGTACAAAAATGTACCAATAATTATTATTTTTATAATAAAAATTAAAATACACAAAAGACGATTTGTTACCTCGTTTGTGGTTTCCTTCAACTGAGTTAAGATGTAGTCAACAATAGCACCACCATGATTAGCATGAATTAAACCTGCAAAAACATAACGGTGAATCGGTTGAATCGCAAATTCAATTAACGTCATGAAAAATAAAACTGAAAATGAAATGAAACCGAGGAGATCGCCTAATCAACTTAGCATGCGAAACGATCCCGTAAGAGAAAACGCAAAATGGGATTTCTCACAAAACCGAAAACGAGCGTTACGTTGATTTACGGTTTACTTTTGATCATTCACAGGATGCTATAAACGGGTACATGCAAGTCTATAGCCGTTTCGATACTAATTCACAAACGACTACAAATGAGAAAATGACGAAAAAGTGAATCACGGGCAAAGCCAATTACAAATTCACACGACAAAAGTGAAAACGAATGTACGACAGAAAAGCAAACATAAAGAGTTCGTTTGGAATCCGTCCCAACTGAATAAACACGTTACATCTAAGAGGGAGATTCGTACAGGGTGAGCACCGTTGAATATTACGTGATTAGCATTAACGTCTCGTTATTCGCAGGGGTTACGTTTCTTGCAACTACACCGCAGTGAAAGATGTCGTCGATTTGATCCCACGTGAAAACATGAAATTAATTTCGAAAAATACGACGAGCCTAAAATTTACAGGGTGTCCACCACGAGATATCAACATTGGTACGCTCCACTATTTTTTCATGACGGGTTATACCAGCGTGACGACGCTTGGTGCAACGGAACAAAAGCAGAATTACTTTCAAACTGTCAATAAAATGCTTAAATCTCATTGTGGACACCCTAAGACTGACATGGACGACGATGTTACTTCGTCCTTCACAAAATAATAGCTATAATTCAACTTACCTAAGGCAAACAGTCCACCACCTTCGGAGTAACCGCTTCCAGGACCCGAATCTTTAGGAAGGTAAGACGACATCAGATTTAATGCTTCTTTTTCATGACCCTGCACATACAAAAATAAAAACCGATCGATCAATCAATCAATTACTTACTTATACATTAACATGACATAACACACACATACCCTATGAATGACACCAAGACTCGCCGTGGCAATAAATTTTGCCCAATTCGTCGCACGAGCCAACCAATCCAAATTATCCCTAAAAAAAAATAGATAATTCATTACGCAACCAATAAAAACACTATTTTCAGTGATTTTTAACAATCTGTTTGTGTTTACCTCAAAAACTGATCGCACGTGGTTCCGCAATGCATGTACGAATTGGCGATGACGGTGGCGGTGTGACAAACAGAATTGCGAACAGCATCCTATAACAGGTTTTAAAACATTGGTGATCAAACGTCTTGCAGACGGACTTCATTTTTAATCGGCACTCCCAACGTTTTTGAGCAATATCAACAGAGCGCTCAACGAGACATTTCTGTGCCAACTGTATAAATGGTGACAAAAAAAGCATTCACGTCGGTCGTACCTTCGTATTTTTTAGGATGAGCAAGTCGGTGTGGTTGTTCCGAATCAAAAACTGCAAGTGGAGCGCGATCGTCGTTTCGCCTCCGAGAATGGTTGTTAGTTTCTCGATCCGTTGAGCCAAAACTCGCTCCTGTTCAGTCTTCAAACACAACACAAATAAAACGAAATATTTAGTATCCGTTGTTTTTATTATTGACGACAATGGACATAAATAAGAATACATCAATTTTTACCAAATTTTCCAATTTTGGAGCAGCAACTACTGCCGCCACCGGCAGCGGCATCGATTGAACTTCGACAGCAGAACCTTCCACTTCCATTGGCTGCTCCCCACTATACAACAAAAGTCGTTAGGTTAGGTTACACCAATTCACAATTGATCCGCTGAAAACTACATTCCGTAAAATTGTGAAATGTACGTACTCGTCTTTCGTATCTTCCGTTTTGACTGGCGTTGTTTCTGTTGGTGCCTGGAGTGCTGCAGGAGCACTTGCTCGCAGCGCTTGCAACACACGACTTAAATACTGCTGAGTCGCACTTTCGTACAGATCAAATGCAAGTTGATATGCCATGAGAACATCACTCTGAAAATAAATTATATAGAATTTAAAGCATCAGAAAAAAATATATATGAATTAAATAAAATCCACTTCATTATAATGAATAATAATATAATATAAAATTACTTGTTTTTATATTTTTAATCATAAAAACAAAATAAAAAGACAAAAAAAATAATTTTGAAAAATCCTACCTCGTCACTTTGGATTAACCTCTGCAATATTTCGGCAATACTTTCAGGAGCATCCAAGAAAATCAAACACTGACTGACGTTGACGTAATCCGGGGTGTCGAGGCCGTACAACGTGACCAGTGTGTGCAACACTTCGTTTCTGAACTGGCGATGCTCGATCAACGACATCACCACTTTCAAGCTGTAGGACAGCATGGTAGCCCTATCGTCCTATGGATTCCATAAACAACCACATTACAGCATCTTAACAACAAGAAACTCATTTTCAAGAAGAGGCTTTATAGGCTGTCACCAGATGTCACCCTCTCACTGACAACTGATTTTCATGACATTTTTGGGCCGATTCTTGAATTACAACATATAAGCGGGAAATATATTTTATATTTCAGTTCCCTATAATTTCCATGCTATTTAACTGAATTTCTTTAGGTGGCCCATTACTGGTACCTTATAAATAAAAAGCCTATAATAAAAACACAATTTCGACCATGTGTCGTTTCTTACCGCTTTCCTAATGGCTTCCGTGAACATGTCCATACGCCTCGTCTCAAGGGCAATGCCAATGGCTTGCTTGTATTGGCCGTCCTCGAGACATCGACCAAACATACGTTTCACAATCTCTTCGAGACGCGGATCAATGTCTTTCTTGTCGTCGGCCCTGCATTCGGCATTGTGGACACAAAGCTTTGTGTAGTAGTCAATGCATTTTGCTAATTGATGAAAACAAAATTAAAAAATGATATTTTATAATACATATATAATGTAAATATTAATATTATTATTATTATTATTAATTATAAACATATAAAATATTGAATCCTATAATTAAAACAGTCCAAATAGAAGATAAATACAAAAAAGAAACGTAATGCTTACAAATAGTGGTTTCAACGTATTCGGTGTTTCTGTTGACATCAAATAAATCGCCAGCACCTAATGCATATTGCAATGCATCCTCATAGGCTCCAAGATGATGATATACCTGGAAAAAATATAAAATATTTCAACTCCTCATATATTGAAATTTTCAATATCTCATTACTGTTATTTTAAATAAATAAAATAAATAAAATAAATAGTGTAAATGAAATAGATTGTTACCTTTGATGCAACCAATGCAGCTAGTTTACGCTGGTGAAAACTTGGATCTTCATATAGCATTTCACTGCACAAAATAACATTATTATTATTAAATGTTTTAGAAAATTTTTTTACCCACACGTGTGAATTACAAAAAAGTTTAATGAACCAACAACTTACATTTTTTCAACGGCACCAGAAATTTCGGCCCAAAACTCATCTACGATCGTATCCAACTTTCGCAGTGCAAACTCCTTCAAGTCGTTATTCGGCTCATCCATCAGGGATATTATCCCCGCTAATAATTATAAAAATAATCATAAATCAAAATTAATTCACTAAAAAATTTCACTATGTAGTATTCTCGGTTCTCATCTAGCATAAACACTATTTGATTTTGTTATTTTACAAATAAACACTATTTATTTGTGAAATAACAAAATAAATACAAATAAAAGTGCTGCCATCAAAACAAGGTTACTCGTCAAAAAGAATTTTAACTGTGGCAAGTCGAGCAAATTTCTGAATAACTGTGACGTCACCTTCTTGCTCAACTAATGAAAACGGATTGGCAAGAAACAGACGAATTTATGTGTCCACAAATTTATGTGTCGGGAGGCCTTAAAAGTGCACCGAGTGTTCAAAGTAACACAAGGTGTCTCATAATTCGTGGTGCGGTTCTCGTTTACCTAAGCGTAAAACTGCACCTAAACATTTTTGAAACATCCTGTACAATATAACCAGCACCACCTTATTAAAACAGAATTGTGTGATAACTGTACACTGCATTTTTTACAATGTTTGACAGAATCCACCCTCTATAAATTGTGTTATAACCGGGGATTACTGTATAAACATTTATAAACAGTATAATAATTACTAAAGAAACTATTGTAAGACAATTTTCTAGGTTTAATAGATCCGGTGTTTAATTACAATTGATTAATCTTGCTATATAAACTGTCAAAAGATGACATCACCCTTACAAATATATATTTTTTTTTTAAAATAAAAAACGTTCATTGTGAATTATATATACACATGGTAATGAAGTATGGAATACTATAAGTTAATATATAGTTATAAAATAGAATTATAAGTTTAAATTTCAACTAAGTGTAGTCAATGTTTGCTGAGTACTCTGAGCCTTGACATCCATGAATCAGCAAAATTTGAACAATTTGGCTCTCAACTTGATTCTCATTTCTTACTTCATTTCCACCAAATGGAAATAGAAACAGATCACAATTCAACCATTGATAGTTTAAAGTGATGAAATATGAAATTTTAATTATATTATCCGGATATTGAATGACATTTATGTTTACGGTTCGCAGAAATACCTCCCCTATGATCCTACTTTTCCCTCATCATCAATTGAGTTTATAATTTGTGATGTTTAATGTGACTTTTTAACCAAAATTAATACTAGATTAACGACATGAATGGTATTAATTAATTCCCGTTTGGTTACCTGCTGAAGTAAGGGTCATTTTGAATCGGAAAAATTAATGTTTTTGTTGAATCCAAACAGACGAACACAATGACCAAGCTTCTCACTGGCGGCCACGTTGGTTTTGTAATGGTTTAGTTTTTCAAAAACTCAATAGGTTACATCGCGGAATCGTCCTGTATATAGAACAAACTATTATCATATATAAATACAAGAATGATTAATACTAAACAAAAAATCATAATTATTCAGTTTTTAATTAATCAATAATTAGTATTTTTGTGTATACTAAAACGATTAATTTAACTTTTAATACTTGTGGCGCCACCCAACATCAAAACCATGCAACAGAATAATAGTAAAACAAATAATTTGACTTTTAATATCTGTGGCGCCATCTAGTGTCAATATACGTAACTAATTAATTACAATCGATTAGTTACGTATATTAACATTGGATGGCGCTACAGGTATTAAAATAAGACAAAAATTGTGTATTTAAATACGTCATAGTATTATTGTTTTATTCTTTAATAAATTAGAATTATATTTCATAGAATAATACGTATGAATAGTAGTTCAGTTGACTTTTTCTCATTTTTCTATAATTTTAATATTAATGAATATTATAATATGTAAATGTAATATAAATAGTTTCTTTTAGAGAAACCTTTTTGTAAAATTAAATGCTCAGATACTATCAGAGATCAGAATGTTTTTTTCCAATGTTTGTTTTTATACAGATGGTGT
>JAQIWH010000186.1:0-64879 GCA_034695005.1 Cryptops parisi
TCTAAGTCTAATCTTCAAAGTCCTAACCTAACCTACCCTAACCTAGGTTAGTCCTAACCTAACCTAGTTTGAGAAATCAATTTTTTCACAATAGAATTGATTTCGAAGAATTGATATTCAAAGAAAAGCTATTCGAAGAATTGATTTTTTGAAGAATTGATTTCGAAGAATTGATATTCGGAGAAAAGGTCGGATACCGAGTCTAACACAATATGGTAGTTTTTACATTGGACAGTTCGAGATAACATAATCGAGGAAAATCATAAACTTCTTTCATCTACAAAAAGATACATTTGTGGCATACCGTTCTTCGTGAGTGGGTTCTAGAAATTTCTTCTCTGGCTATACTTCGATGCGTTCGGTGCGAACGGTTGTGCTGATGTGGTGCGATGTGAAGTTTTGTAGGATGTGACGTTTGTACCGACGTTTTGTCGGTACGACGTCACGTTCGTCTTGCGCCCCGTGCGATGATGAACGTAAACATGATTTGCTTGTTCATAGAAAAGTTTTTCTAAGTGTTATTGATTTGACAGCGTTTTACATTCTGATTAAACTTTGTACGTTTGAATACATTTGGTCACAAATGCTTAATGCTGTTTTTGTAATGCTCATTTCGTTAACGTTTAGCTCATCTTTTTCTTTGGCTCTTTTTGGGGGGGCTTTTACGCACACAAACAGACCAAACATGAGTTGTAGTTTTTTGTCGCAATGTCTCTGATTCACAGGATAGCAACCGTATATTGATTATAATTCTAACGTCAACAAACTTAGCATAAAATAAAAAAAATTGATGGATTGTATGCACGGTCGAAAATGGTCCTTCAAATTTTTAACCCGCACATTCGAAAAGCCAAATCAAGATGAAGCTTATTGGTATTTAAATTCGATTATTAGCATTGCATGTTTGACCGAACGTAGTCCATGAGGTCCATGTTTCGAGAAGTAGGACGATATTGCATTTGTCTTTGTGTGTGCCTGCCAATGTTGTGATAACTTGGGAACGCTTAAGCCGATTCACTTGAAACTTACTTGCACGTGTTACTCAGAAGTGGTTTCCATAAAATTGATTAAATTTTAGTTTCATTCGCACTTTATTTATTATTATACGTTACTACTTTTGGTTTGCTATGTGCAATTCTTGATCTGTATGTGCCAGATTGGTGCGGTGGATGTGAGGGCTAGAATCGTAAGCTATAAAGGTCCTTGGGTCAATCCTGCAGTGTTGATTTTGTTTTTGCTCTTTTAATTTGTGTATTAATTAATTTATTATTTATTTATTTATTTTAAACAATGTTCATGGAGTGAGGTCTACTGTTCGCAGAACTGCTACAGTAGGTATGAATTGAATTTAGTTTATTTTATCCATGAGTGAAAGTTTCATTTTGGTTAATGGGGTGGGTGCCTTTGTTTAAAAAACTATCTCATTGTACAGGTTTTTGTTAGCATTTGCTGTTCAGAACAAATAGATCAAACGTAAAACAAATATTAATTTTGTACAAGAAATTTTTAGGTTTTTCAACAAATTCTGGCATACGTTGGTGTTTTGATCACAATTACATCAATACGGGAAATTTCCGGTTCACGTGGGGAAATGTGTTTGTAACTTCTGCGAAAAGCAGATTTTCTGCGTTACATGCGAATATCACTTTCCCCATTTGTGTCATTGAACTAATTTGATTTTTTTTGCATATTTGTATTTGATTTTTATATCGTATAATAATATATTTTTTCAAGAGTTAAGTTACAATATCGTAATGGCTGGCTTAGGACGTCGAAAGTTGATAGGGTGTATCTGGGGGTAGACAAGGACGCGCATGGCACCTGAATTTTCATATTTTTTAATATTAATAAATAAGTACTGACCCCTGAGAAAAAAGAAGTGGGCTCCTGAATTAGCTTTTACTTTGCCAATCCCTGCTTCGAATCGATTTTATTTTCTAATATTTTGAACTTTTGAATTTAGCTTTTTTGCACATTCGCAAATACAAAATTATGACGCTGATCACATTACGAGATATAACTCTTAAACTGGCTTGGAAAAAAAATACGTAGATCTTGTGCATTTTAAGGCGATTTCATTTTATTGAAAAAGTACATAATAAAATCGCCTAAAAGTGAATTTGTAGGAACCCGGAGTTCTCTGTAAATGTAGCCTGTTACAGTGTTTTTTATGTCAGTTCAAGTCTAGGATGTTATGTGTTTATTGAACATGGTTTCACTATCAAAAGTAGTAGTGGTGTGTATCTGGAAAGGAAACTTAGCCTACATCCGATTCTTGAAATAAATCAAAATTAGAGTCACGAGTAAGTTGAGAAGGAAACTAACAAGTTACGCTAAGGAATTCAAATTTGTTGGCTACGTTCATCGATGGGCGGCTTTTGGTAGTACAAAACTATTTAAACACGTTGAAGAACACGTTAATCGTTGAAACTGCATATAAATGTTTTGGAGGTTATTTGGTCATTTTTGCCCATGATGAATCTGAGGTTTGATTTTTAAAACACATTTTTTGTTTTGAAAATTTTGCATTATTTTTTATATTTACTTTAATTTTAAAGTTTTTTTTTGTGTTTTATTATTATTATTATTATTATTATTATTATTATTATATTTTTTTAATTATTATTTGTTTAATTTATTGAAAGTGTTTTAATATTGACTCAATTGTTTGTTTTTTCTAATTTTATTTTATTTTCTATGAACTTGCAGCTTCCCAACATGGGGGATCTTCGAAGGCATTACAGTACTGACAGCGACGACATAGTTCCTGACAGCACTTCTTTAAAAAGCAAAAACCATCTGATGAATAACCCCATCAATAATCCATTGAAGTACGAAGAAAACAGATTCGCAACCTTCTCCAATTGGCCGGCAGAAGCACCCGTTTCGTCAGAACGCATCGCACGGGCAGGGTTTTATTACACGGGAGAGGACCAAACAGTGAAGTGCTATTGTTGCGGGAAAACCATTTCGAGTTGGCGGTTCCAGGATCAAGTGTCGCAAAAACATGCCGAGCTGAACCCCGACTGCGATTTCGTGAAGAACCAGTCGGATAACGTACCGAAGATAAAGAACGCCATGCCCCCGGTGGTGAACGAGAACCGACAATCGCCGTCGTCAACAGCTGGCAGCAGTGGTTACCATCAAAGGACGGGGCAAAACGGTTACAGGATATATTCGTCGGCAACCGCCGAAGAAAAAACGTGGGATAGTTTGCGTTCGTTGATCAATGAAGCTGAACGTTTAAGGACGTTCAAAGGATGGCCGCTGCAGTTCGTCAAACCCGACGAGCTTGCTCGAGCCGGCTTCTTTTATTTGAAAGAGGGAGACAAGGTGCAGTGCATCTTCTGCCGCGTCATTATCAGCGAATGGGAAGAGGGCGACGTCCCCATCACCGAACACCATCGGCATTCCAGCACGTGTCGCTTCATCAAAGGATTCGACGTTGGCAATGTTCCGCTTGGCGACGACGATCCCGTCCGGCGTACGGACCAAGGATCGTTGCCCGGGGATGACGTCGCCGGAAGATTCCAGTACGAAATGGAGATGTTCTCGGAGCCTGAGAACGGTCACATCAATTCGGCCAACCTGGAACACGTTCATTTGGATACGCTGGGCATAACGAAACATTCGGGCCCGCGACATCCGAATTACGCGACGAGCGAGGCGAGGTTAAGGACGTTTCGTGACTGGCCATCGTCGATCCCGCAGAATCCAGAGATCCTCGTTGAAGCTGGATTCTATTATGCCGGTGAGTACTAATTCTTATTTTATTTCACCTTTTTGTTACGAGATGCTTCAAAAAAAATGCTAACGTTTTGTCATTGACTATTTCAGGTGTAAGTGATCACGTGAGGTGTTTCTATTGCGACGGTGGATTGCGAAATTGGGAACCGACGGACGATCCCTGGGTCGAACACGCGCGTTGGTTTGGAAAATGCACCTTTCTGTTGCTGATGAAGGGCCACGAGTTTGTTCTGTGTGCGAAGAACAACAACCCGCCTCGTTTCGAAGTAATTTTATTTTGTTTGGCTTTTCAATTGATAATGCCACAATATACTGTAGTATGGCGCGAGTGGAAGTTTTTAAATGAAAACTTTTTCTTAAGTCGAGCGAAACCGGTGAAAATGTACAAGTTAATGTTCAAAATGTATTCAATGAAGAACTGGACAGATTGATGGAAACTGAAGTTGTAAAGGTATTTTAAAACAAAATAATAATTTTAAGATCGTGTTGTAAATGATTGAATTTTTTTAAAATATAGTTGAGATTTAGTTTAAATGCAAAAGTGTATTGATGTATTTTTTTTTAATCAAAATTTTCAGGCGGTGTTGAGCTTGGGAATGACCGACGTCGTCGTTCGACGGGCTTTGGAGAAGAAACTGAAACTGAATGGAGTTCCACATTCGAAACCTGATGCGTTGTATGAAGATTGCTTGCTTGTTCAGGATACGGAATCTCTGAGGTACAGTACAGTTCAGTTTATATATAATATATATATAAATATAGATCTTTTTGTGAAGGGCTTTGGGCAATAGAATTGTATATAAGCCACCTATTTGAAATTGTTCAGAAGAGTCGTTTTTCTGGTGAGAAACTCCATTGGGTGCCATACCGAGCAACGGTAATTCTCTATTATGCTGCCATTTTCTAGAAAATTCAGAGAAAAAAAAGTGTGGCTTACCATTATATTGCCTGGAGCCCTTCATATACATATCAATAAGATAAAGCGTATCGTATGACAGGATGCTCGTAGATTACTCGTGTGTGTGTGTGCAGGAACTTGATTTATGTATCCACCACAAACCAAAAAAAAAAATAAATCAATTGGATTTACGCACTGTGAAGTGTCACGTGATGCGACAGAACCAATAGCTGGACAGGTAGTAGCATCAACCACACTAGTGCCAACGCCATCTGTTGTTATTTATTGTCATGAAAACTTTCGTCTTGTACAGCTAGTTTATGGAGTATGCTGTTGCTCAACTTTTTTTTGTATAAGCTTTGTATAAACAGATCAGTAAATACTAGATTTGACGAGTCCAAACGTCCCATGTTCTTGCAGAGGACGGAAGAGCTATCGACCAACAGATTTGTAACATTAAGCACGAACACAATGGCATTGAAAACATTCGTTTTGAGAAAATAAACGCCGTGGACTTAACGTTCCAACTTTTTTACAATTTTCCTCTTCGAGGCTCGACGAACAAAACGTTTCAACAAACTTGTATTTTTTATTTTTACTCCTTTCCTCAGGGGCATGCCGAATGGTGTCGGAGAAGTAATGATGAGCAGCACCTCCAAATATCCTGGTCACTTGCCAAATGGAGTCAAGCCGCACAACATCGAGAAAATCGCCGTGACGACACCGTTAGCAACGTCCATCTCGACTCCCAACATCAAGTCGTTTTGGGATGTGTCGGCTCAAAAAACGGAACAAAAAAGCGAAGGTACGCATTTATTTATTTATTTTTTCTTGGTTCGTCTGTATTTGACCGTCTGTAGTTGACCGATTTGTTTGAAAAACCTGTCCATTTCCCTTCTATAAATCGACAGTTGAAAGGATATCTTGGAGTTGACGCTTTTATTCCACCCAACTCGTCGATCGATTTTGCCAAGTTGGACATAACTGAAACAATTTCTTTTCGACTCGATTTCCATTTTTTGATACTTGTGGATTAGCTGCCCCACTTGCATTTCTAATTTCACCGTTACGATGATAGTGTCAGTGTTTCAAAGAATCGTAGACTCCTATCGGTCAAGTTGTAGAATATATATACAGTTGTTTATAAGAGCTGCAATCAGTGCTAGACACTCGTTGGCAGCACCTAAGTTTAGGACTAATCTTGTTTTTTTTTAAACTAGCCTAATTTTAGTGTTAAAACTAACCTAAACTGGAAGCTTGAACTGCTCTTGAGCACGCGGGTACTTAAAAGTTGTTTTGTTCTTTTTCCAGCGATGGTGTTGCTCGAGGAAAACCAGCGCCTGAAGGAAATGCAACAGTGCAAGATCTGCATGGCGGAAGAAGTTGGAGTCGTTTTCTTACCGTGCGGCCACCTCATCACGTGTCCAAAGTGCGCCCCGTGCGTCAGCGAATGTCCGCTGTGCAGGAGAGCCATCGCTCACACAGTCCGCACCTATTTGTCCTAATCATGAACGTTCAATGGATGAAATCGCATCAGATAAAGTGTTTCTTAAAAAATAGGTTTTATTTACATTATTATTATTATTGTGGTAATTATTTAACATGTTAATTCCAAAAAAAAAACAAAAAATCCTTATTATAATAAGCACTACATAATATTTTTTTTTTTGCTGTTTTTAGCACGTTTGTTTTTGTTTCTAGTTGTTGTTTTCACTGGCTGTGCTCGGAGCTGGAATGACGTGAACTTGCAGTGCCTCACTCACATTATAGATTTGTCCTTGTAGGAATGATTCTAATCGAGACGACGCTCCGACATTGGTGTCTGCTCGTCTTGACGATTCTAATGATCAATAGCAAACGTGTGTCAGTGACTGCTTACTAAATAATGCACAGACTAACAATAACCTCATTCTATATAAACATTTGTATAACGTACGTTTTATCATTTATTCGAGCTTAGTGTTTTAATTAATTTGAGCTATTATTAAATAATCGCATTTGTGATTTTTCAACGTTTCATCAACGTTCAGAGCCTTAAAAATGTGGTGCCGATGGAGAGTAAAGCTATTTGCGGTGTGCAAAACTAAAATTTCAACGTCGTCGGAGCATTTAACTTTCAGCTAATAAAAATGTGATATTCGGCTTTTTGTGACCATGCAAGGTTCTCAGGGTTAAATGCCGAGTAGTGGAAACTGATACAGCGTTAACAACAAAAAGGGGGGGGGTAACTTGCCTTTGTTGATGGTGATTTCAGCTGGGATGTACTTTGAGAGCTTGACGCTCGGTAGCGGAAGGAATCCCGTGATCAAAGGCATGACGTCGAGAATGACCTCGTGGTGGGTCACCGACTCCATGTTGACGACGCCTGTCAAGTGTAAATAGTTTGTAGCATATAACTAGTTTATAATTAAACTTAAGTCATGTAATAAATAGCTTGAAGGTGAATAAGGAAACGTTATTTTATGGGAAGGAAACTGAAAATAAGAAAGCAGTTGAATAATCGTATCTAGAATTCAACTGTAACCGTGAACCGAGCTGTGTTCAGTACCGGCTCGTGGGATCCTGTGTTAATAAGCAGACTGCGTTATATATATATATATATATTTACGATTTTTGTATGATTTTTATCTATTTATGAAATTTATTTAGTACAATAAACGCTTTATAAAAAATTGTTGACATTCTATCGTAACGAAATGTAGGATAAGCGCTCGCTCGCTGGATTTGTTAACAACGGGTTCCTACGAGCTGGCTTCAATCTAAATAAGCCACTCTGTGACGTGTGTTAGGTTGATCGAGTCTTGTTTTAAAATGTCAAGGTCTCCCCTTTTTATTATAAAAATTTAACTGATAATCACATCCGCAAAACATGAGAAATCTATTACAACGTGAAAGCGCTGCTTGAGTTTATAGGCAAAACGGATTAACTTGATGAGAATGCTAATTTCAGGGAGTGTGACAGAGTGACGAGTATTTTTATTGTTTACGCTAAAAGTAGACCCGTGCTGTAGCACGGAGGCATGAGATAGGAGCTCCCGAATTAGTGATACAAAGTTCAAATTGTTGATTGCAACATTGTACGTGGTTCAAACATTAAAATTTAGACTACATTGAAGAGGAGGGGGGGGGACATCATTTAAACATTTCCTGAGGCATAAAAAGCTGGGGAACACCTAGATTACCCAATGTGTTCACAACATTGAACATTCATCATCTCTTGATTTTTGATGTCGCTGCAATTAAATTAACGTACAGATTGGAAATGAAGCAGTTTTGAAGACAATGCAAAAGTAGTTTCAATGTGACTACTGGCAACGTATCTGTGATTGCCAATAGATTGAGAGACGTATTGGTCAATATTGAGTGTTTTATGAAAAACCGAAAAAACAACGGACAAATTAAATTAATTATTTGTTTTTGTTTTTTTTTTACCTGCCGTTCGTCCACAAACAGCCCACGCCGTTTGATCCGCAACGACTTCGTACATGAGCGACGAGCAATTGGATGGCCCCACTTTAGTGAGATTGATGTGCATGTTGCACATGTTTCCCGCTCTACAGAATTCCGATTCTTTGGGTTCCACTTTGGATTGGATGAGGAACAGCGACTACGAAGGTGGAAATCGGAATGAGGAACACACCGTACTGGCGAGAAAGTTTAAATCGTCGCATGCTGAAATAAACAGCCTCACCTTATAATTGCAAATTTCGAAGTTGTAGCAATAGTCATGAACGTCGTCGGTGGTTCTCGTTCCGTCCAACCATTTTTGCTTGTAGCGCAGCATGAAAATGAGTTTCAAATGCGGACAATCGAACAAATTGGAAACCACTTCCCACACGTACCAAATGGTTTGATCTTGGGCAAGTAACTGTTAAAAAATAAACAATCCTTTCTTGTAAGTGTTGCTCAAAGGATTAGCGTTGACGAATAACCCCATGTCCTCGACGTACGAGATGTTCGTTGGGTAGATTGAGTGGAACCATGACGACATCTTTGTTGTTGGTGACAGTGAGATTGTGATCGGACAATTCGAAGCACGCTCCGTTGAGACCGTGCATGGAAACTTGAACGAATTTCCTACACGGAACAAACAATACCATGTTATAATTTGAAACTATTATAATATAGTATTATTATATTAAAATTTCGAATATTAACGGCAGAGTTAACTATCATGAAGGGGACACAATTTTTAACTGGCAACATGTTTTTAATAGAAAACTAGGATTGTTAAAGAATATGTTTTAACCTCTACTTGACTGGATAGGCCTATTTAATTTTTTTACACAACCCCACAGCGTTTCACCTCACTCCTACGGGCTTCGTCAAGTCGACCCAATTGGGTTAAAGGTTAAAACAAATTTTCTCTTAAGAATTTTGTTTTGCCGATGATAAATTAAAAATTCAGACGACGCTTTAATCGTACCGATTGTTGGCGGTGTGAAGGCGATGCAAACTCATGAACGGCGGAAGAAAATGGAAATTGATTTCTTCCACCATGCTGGACCAAGGACAGTGAATGGTCATCTATAATAGAGGGGGGGGGGAAGAAATGTCACATGATTAACGCGCATCGTGTTCAGCGTGAAACCGAAACATGTTTTGTTCGATGCTCACCTTCGTACGTAGCGCATTGGCGTCGATCTGAGGTCCGAGTTCTGCCAACACGAAGAGTTTAATTTTCATTGTTTGGAATGGTGCCATTTTGGGCAGTTGGCAGGAGATTTCTTGGAGCATTTGTTTACTTCGTCCAGCATCCGTCGTCAATTCCTGTATCGTAACATGTAGAACAATAAACATTAAAAAAAAACAGTACGCTCATGGTTAGGCCATGTTGAAAACATCTTAGCTCTTTATTAAGACTTTTTCTGGTCTCATGCGTGATGACCTCACTTAAGCGACGTGATGTTTTCAGCATCGAAAATTGTTATGAACAAAAGTAGATCTACCTGAATGAGCAATCCCGGAGAGGTGACCAACCGAAGGCACTTGTCTTCCGACAGCACCTCGCTCCCGCTATGAATTGACAGGATTAATTCCTGCTGTATACCTGCAATCAAGTTTCCTGAAGAAAAACAGACGAGAAAGACGTTATAAATCTCAATTTGTATTCTCTTTATATTAGCTTCACTTGTGTTGAGTTTGTGAGTGAATAAGCTGGGAATTGAACGTATAGTGAAATCTACAGATGATACTATATTGTACAGTGCAATGGACCAAAAATCGCATTAAGTTAGAACTGCATCAATCAAAAACTGCGTAAGTCCAATGTGATGAAAATCGTAGAAATCGTCTCAAAACTCGCTGTAGAGTCCAATGTGAAGCGAGAACTGCACAAGTACAATGTAACAAAATTCACAAAAAAAATGAATCAATAAACGGAATTTTTCAAAAGTCGCTAAAATTGATTATCACGTTACCCTTAGATCACCAAATTCGCATAAATCGAAATTTGCATACATTAAATTTTCGCATGGTTCTTGCAGAACTCGAAAATGAATTTTCAAAACAAGCCTAAATCGAATATGACGTCACTCAAAAGAGCACATTGATCGAAATTCGCATCAGTCGAAACTTGTAGAAAATCGAAAATGGAATTTTTCAAAACTCACCTATATCGAATGTCGAATAACTCTAAAGATCGTGTAAAGTGTATTCTTAAAGCGACGTTTCTAAAAATCACTTTACCTTCCAAGGCGGGAGTGACAGAGATCTGCGGTAGCTCTTTGACGATCTCGTAATTCAACGTTGGATGAAGTTTCGGAAGCACAAACTCCAACGGACCGCAGCGAAGCAACAACTGCCGCACGCTAAAATGTCCATGACTATCGGCCTGTAACACACGAATCCATTTCATCAAATGCGTTCCGCAACGTTGAACCAACATCAAACACCAAACTTATCGTATTTTGAAAGGAAGATCCAATTAATGGATCGTCGTTAGTGGAGACTGAAAATCGCCAAACGAGACGGGACAAAAATACCTTGCAAGAGAGTAGCATCTCGTTCGAGCCTGGGTTGACGACGTTATCCGATGACGAGAAACTCATTGTGAATTCCTCCTTCGTGTTTTCGCTCTCTTGGGTGAGCATGTTATGACTATCCTGACGCCGGAGAGCGTCGTGAGTATTTTGACACATGATTCCTGCCGCAGTTAGGCTTTTGTCCTCCTGGTAGCTGAAATATTGACACAAGTCCAGTATGGGACGTTTGGCGCTGCACTCGTCGTCATCGAAATTAAGCGTTAGCCGGCACGGGTACTCGTCGGACAAGTTCTCTACGTCACCGTTGAGTTGGCGTACGGCGGCGATGGCCGTGTCGCAAACTATCCGCTTCGGTAAAAGCGATTCGACCACCACCTTGAGCCGCACGGTGCAGTTGACGGTCAACATCGGTAAGCTGCCGCCTAGGACTTCCAAACTCTTTATGCGAAACACGTCGCCCGTGACGATCGTCAACTTTTCGTCTGCAATTGAAAATCAAGAGATCGGAAACTTTTCATCCAAAGGAACGAGACGAACGTAACGAAGGGAACGTACTGAGGTCTTCCAGTTCTTGCATCTGCGCTTCTAGCTGCGTGAAATAGTTGATTCGTTCCAACTCGGGCAATACGTCGTTGCTCGCAACTAGTACCGCCATCTTGATGAATGTGATCGATGTTAAGAATTACATCAGAAAACGCAAATAAGATACAAAAAATGAACGATACGCAAAATCAACACATGTCACCCAAGCCTATTGAAAAAACAAATTAAATTTTATCACTTCATTTAAAAAATCAACAATGTTTCAAATTGAGGAGTTGGGTAGAAATTCTTACTAAATCCACTTATATTTAGTAAGAATTTCTACCCAACTCCTCAATTTGAAACATTGTTATTCCTTAAAATGCATATACTTAATCGTTTTAGACCACTATAGCACAAAGACATTGGGTGACACATGATTTGGACTTTTTCGAGCATTAATAGAAAACGCGCGACTATTGTAAAATTGAAATTTTTTGTGATTTCTTTCATTTTTGTCGCTTCACTTTCTGGTTGTTTCGCTCTCTCGTTTCACTTCCAGAACAATGGAAAAGAAACCGATCTTTGGGAAAAACGGCGTTGACAAATTTATAAATTAGCGCGACATTTGGAATGACAACGCCATCGCATTTTTAAAATTAGCCCTTAACTGGAGGACTATCAACTAAAGTTTTGTTTTGTCAAAACTAGGTTTTTTTGAGTTACGCCGTTATTCCACTCGACTCCTCAATTTTATTACTTTACTTTTTCGTACTTTACTTTACTTTTCGACAGTGAAGTGAGGTTTCCGAATTTATACAAGACTCGGCACACAAAAGGATATTTGTTCCTGTCGTTCATCGCTTTGTAGCAGGCAGCGACTTGAAGCTGGGTTTTAGCTATCAACAGAGGCCAGCGTTCCTGTTGAAACGTCTTTGCCGCATCCAAAAGGAACACGGCAGCTTTGTGCGGATCGCCCAGTTTCCTGAAATTCACGTTTGAAAAATTCAAGACCCAGTTCTTCGAGACAACGGTCCCACAACAAACGCACGACACGAAAACCACGTACACGTAGAATTCTGCTAAGTCGCATCCGATCAAACGAGCCGTACGGATTTTCTTGATGTGCTTGAACGTGCCCACGGCCAACTCGGACATTTCCTATTAAGAAATCGTCAATTCGATTTTCGTACGAGACGGACGAACGGACGGACACGAAAGAGTCAACTCACCAAGTATCTTTTTTGGAATGCTTCTTTAGATGACAGCGCCTCTTTGAGCTTTGCCAGAGGAGTACTTCCGTCATCTAACGCAACACGTAACCGTTAACGTCGATCATCAAGCGTTTGATCGTTATGGGTTAAGAGAACGTTACTTACCGAGATCTTGATCCACTCCCATTCCCGCCACTAGTTCGACGACGTGATGGAGTTGCTTGGACGATGCGGTCATGTCCGGCATGAGACCGCACAGTTCTCCCAAAAACTGTAACTGGTTTGTTTTTTCAATATAAAAAATTATATTGGAAAATGGTGAAAAATTGATTTAATTGAAAAACGTTCAAAGGTGTCCGTACCTTGGATCTGGCATAGGCCCAAAGACTAGCTGTGTAAAGAGAATAAGCATTGCCTTGATTGGAATCGTTGAACCGTTCGCACGTTTGCAAGATTTCAAGGCAGCTGAGAAAAATCCAGCAAGCAACTGCACCATGCGGAATACTGATCTAATTATACAGAAAAAAATGACCATTTAATAAACCAACGAAAATGTCAAAAAAGTCATGTACGAACTAACAGTGAAGAAAAGCGGTTCACACTTCTAGAATTTTGAGTTCGTTGATGCAGCTGTGCATGAACGGTAAAGAACGTTGAGCCATTTCCCAGGGGCGGAAGAGCAACAGAAGCAAAGCGCACTGACGAGAAAATAAATAATTCCGCAGATCGAGCAACGAGGCGTCGCCGTTCTGAACCACAGCCCGTTTCTGTTCGGCAAACTGGCGTGCGAGCGAAAGACCTTCCCAGCAAATGCAAGGTTTCGAGAAAGCCGTAAGCCACTGTGGAGTTTCTGTGAAAACAAAAACAAACAATAAAAATACGTTCACCGCACGTCCGATGCAGCAGCGTATGTTGAAAAGCATTTTTCTAAGCTAACAGTCCAATTATAACGAGTCTTAAGTCATCAATGAACTTTGTCAAAAAATCAGAATGTAAGGATCTCAACTGCTCGTTCCTATCGACGACACAAAACTTGTCGTTGGTTGTAGGCGATGTTTGGCAAGTAGCACGCATCGACACTCACCTCCCGAACTTGAATTCAGAACAAACTGCGAGAAAAGAGCATCCAATTCGTCATATTGCACAAGGGCTTCATCATACATTCCCAGCATCTCGTAGACAAAGGCCAGTTCTTCCTGCAGACGTAAATAAAAATATAAGCCTACGTTTGTTTAGAACATTTAAAATGATGTGTTAATAAAAGCGAAAAACGTGTTAAGGTGACGATACCAATAGTGGGCCACACTATAAGTACCATTGTCTTAAAAGTGGAAATCCACATTATGTGCCAAGCGAGGGATGGCGTGCGTACCTGCAGAAGAAAGTAATCACAATAACTCCAGCCGGCGTCGTTGCGTCGTTCCCGCTGATATCGCATGTTCTCCTCGAAGTGACTGAGGTTGCGATTGTAGGCACATAACAGTAACTGCCGAATTCGATGAAGTAGCGTATCCCACGAATCCGTTCCTTGGGTGTCTTTCTGGTACGTCAAACACCTTACAAAACAAATGTCGACATTCGTCATGATGGCAAAACGTAATAAACAGTCGTAAGAAAACGACGATCTTTCATTACAGCAATCACCTGTTTCGTTGCTTGCTGCAGAAATCGTTACGAATTTTATCCAAGACCGAAGTGCGTGGAAGTAACTTGGTCTTGCTTCCCTTTTTGTTTTCATTCCGTTCGACCAAAACGATCATCCAGTCTTGGATGTTTTTATCCTTCAAGATGTTCAACCACGATGCGATTTCATCTTTAGCCGTTCCTTTGTAGATGTCGATGTCCTTAAAAATGAAAAAGCGCACATTGAAAAAAAAAACGAAAACGAAAATGCCAAAAAAAAATCCGCTAAGTAATGAACCTCTTGAGAAACCCATTGGATGCCTCAAAAGTTCCACTGAAAATTGAGGAGTTAGATGGAAAAATAGCTCACGTCGTTATTCTTTAAAATTGCATCTATTGAATCATTTTAGTCTGTTGCCTATAATCGGCACTTTTTTCGGACTTTTTGGAACGCAAGAATGGGGAACGAAAAGACTGTAAAAATCTCAATTTTTATTGTGATTTCTTCCTTTTTGTCGCTTCACTTCCTTGTTGTTTCACTCACTTCGTTCACCTTCCAAAACAATGGAAAAGACACCGATCTTTGGAAAGTGGCGTCAAATGCATTTTATAAATTACCACAACATTTGTTGGAATAATGGCGTCATTACATTTTTAAATTAGCCCGTCTACTGAAGTTAACACATTTTTTTGCAAAACCTTTTTTCCTTCCATAAAATCAGTTGACAGGAATTTCTTTCAATTCTTAAATTTTCGAAGTGCCAAAAGTTTTTAAAACTAAAATTTTTGGAGATTAAGACAGTCGTTCCACCCAACTCCTCGACCGCATCCAACATAAACGGCGTTTCAACGTACGGCAATTTCGATCCAGAAGGTGTGAAAGAAGGCCTGTCCCAGCAAATTCCGATCCGCCGCGGTCGGTAGTTCCTCTTCCTTGAACGGTACGAACGTCGCTTCGATGCAAACAGATTTCGGGGCACGGCCATACGATCTGACATTTGAACAAACATATTCCTCAAATTTGAGCAAACAAATTTTTACTATACATACAACTACGTTTTGTTAGCACCAACTGAAACCGCTAACAGGACATCACAAAAAAAAAAACGAGTGAATTATTTATCTTTATGATAAATAACCCAAAGTTTCGTTTTAGATAATGAAACGATTGGATTGATCGATAGCGAAAGAGATGAGGAAGCCCCACAAGAAAAAGTTAAGTTGTTTGTTTTATCTTATTAGTTTTGTTTAATTACACGAGTTTTAGTGTTTTATGTTTGATTTTTTCTTATAAAGTTGTTTCAATTTGCTAAGTGACGTCGTTTTTTAAAATCATTCGTTGGTATACGTCTATTTTGACACATCAGTTCAACAGCAAAATGTTGGTGATATTAGTTAGTAATTAATGATTAGGGATGAAAATTTGCATTAACTTTATTGTTAATGTTGATATATTTGTGTTTTTAATCTAAAATATTTATCTAAAGCAGATTTCTGGTTAAAGTGATGGTTAAAAGTAAACTAGAATACATTTTGTATATTTTGCTTTTAAATTTATTATTTTGTGTGAAATTAATTTGAAAGTATAAAATTATACAGTGTAGCTTATAAAAAATAATTTTCTTAAAATTATTTTCATATTTAGTATAAGCTTACTAAATAATACAACTATACACTATATACAGACTATACAATTTAAAATATACAAACTATATAAGCTTTTATTTAGCTTGTGTATATTAAGTAACTAAACGATGTACACAAATAAATATACTATACTACATATATTATAAATAATGTAAATATATACATAGTATATGTAATGTGTATTAATATATGCATAAACAACTTGTATTTACAAAATGTCACGCTTTCAACACTACACGAAAATATTGTAAAGTATAATATAAAATTATTTCAATACGTACATACAACACATTATAGAAAACATGATTTATAATTATTATAGTTTATACAGTATTTTATAGATTTGTAGTTTATTCAAACTGTTATTTCTAAAAAGTAATACTACATTAGTGAGTTAATCAACGACGATCCCGTTTAATTCATGTGGTTATCGGATCGCATTCAAGTTGTTTCGTGTCATTAAATGTTTGACAGGAGGTCCAGTGACAGGGGGCTTAGATGACACACGATGACGTACCGTATTAAAATGTCAAGTAATATCAATAATAGTTTGCTCAAAAAAATAATGATTGAAGTTATCCCACATACTGTCATCTTTTTTGTTCTTGTTGAAAGAAGCCCTTGGGAGGATAGCGAAACGTTGGTTGATATATTTATTTTTTGTTTACGTAAACTACAGAAATATATTTTATATTATACGAACGAGTATATATATAGCAAGTGCATCATTAGTTTTACCTGTCTGTTTTTCTATAATTAAATTTTATAGGATGATACACTATTTTTTAAAGTGTTTGTGTATACACCAACATGCTCCAAGTGGGCGTTGTTTTCTGACGTTACGTCTAGTGACATGTCGATGATAATAATAATAATAATAATATAAACACAGTTCATAACTCACCTTCTCCATTCGATCGATTCCGATGGGAGACTTTGTATAATATCGTTCTTTAATATTCCGAAAACAGCTTCATCTCCGGAATCTGTATAAGAAATAATACCAAACAACACAAATCATATGATGCAGTCAGCACTGTATGCTCAGTGTGGAAATAGTATCAAGTTGTTTATTATTATTATTTCTTTACGTATGGACAAGAAATGAATTTTACTAACAGGTAATGTGAAGTTTATTATCCATGTTTCACGATCATCAGAGTGAATAAACAAACAACATCGAATCCCATTGTGGACTTGGCATATTTGGGAGAGAAGTCAAGTCATTCACCGGAAGCCATGTTTTCAGGAGCATTGGCATCTTATGATCTAGTTTTCGTTAACCAAGCAGGAGGAGCTTAAACGATGATGTCATCTTTTGAAAATCCCTCTTTCGAGTTCAAAGAATGATATAAATACACACATTATTAATTAAAGTACGAGCACAATTTAAATAGACGTTTTATAATGACAAAGGTGGTAAAAAGCTCCTACAGTAAAAAAAAATATTATGTTTAATAAAAGCTCCACTGAAGATTTTCTCTTTCTATAGAACAAGAAGGAAGGCTCCGTTAAAACAAAAATTTTAATTTCGCGTTTGTAATTAAATTAGTTTGTTTTTTTACGAAACATTGGTTTAGCCCGTAATAATCATAAAAATAATAATAATAATAAGTGATAATAGATTTTGTAAATGTTTATTATTTTTTTTTTATTTTACTTTTAACATAATAAAGCAGACTCCCTAAACTATTTCCCTGCCCATTACTAGTCTTTAGCGCTTCACCAAAATAGCGTACGGATTCAATTATTTGTTAATTAATACATATTAATTTAATTTTTTAATTATATTACAAAATTACATGTTCATTCCACATCCAAGTTGTACTATTTAGAAGATTAATGCATCATTCTCTCTATAAATTTAATGATTCGACCCCCCCCCCCCCAACTGAATAATAGAGAGACTCAAAATATGAAATAAAAACAATTTATTTATTAATTATATTTTAAAAATAACAATTAAGCATCTAAAAGTTATCAATCAGTCAAACTGTTACAATTATTTTCATTGTGGAAAGCGTGCAACGTTCACTTGACACAGAAATCTTCAAAAATTTTTGGAATGTCAGTTGCAAAACAACCGTTCAATTGATGTAAAACAGTTCAATTGATGTAAGAAAACAATTTTTTCCACGATTAATTGTAAAAATCTTCTACACGTGAGATTCAAGCATTGTCATTAAATGAATGATGGCACAAAATAGACTATAGATGAGACATATAAACAAAAACATAAGCGAATATATGTATATAAAAATCAAGCCTATATGGTAAAATAAATGATTCATCAAAATCTTTGGTTCAAACATGTGTAGTAAAAAATGTGTAGAGTAAAATAGACGCGTGAAATAAAATGTTCAAAAAGTTCAACGTTGAAATCACCGGGACGTTAAGTTTGACATCGGACTCATTTCATTTTTTCATGAAGTTGAAAATACTCCTTGCAGTAATCCTGTAAAAGTTGCGGCAGAGAGACATAATTCGAATCCTCTTCAGTGTCGTCGTCGTTGATTCTTTCACGCCCATCTGGCCGAAATTCAGAGACAGAGAAAATAGACGGGTATTATTGCGAAACAGGGGTGTGTCCTGAAATTCGGTATGGAGGGGGCAAAACCTAGAATTTAAGCGGGGCGGGGGACTGAAAATTATTTCTACGTGTATAAAACTATAGAAATTAATTGAGATGTCATCTAAAAACACCTATTTTCAATAGGATACCTATTTATGATAACACAGGTTATATAGTAAAGCAAAAAATGTATTCAATTTTGGGCTGTTTTCTGGGTTCCTGGAGGGGACTTTTGCCCAACCCTTGAACATGCCACTGTAGCTGTTATAATTTGATGTTTATCAAGGTAGAAAATAATGCTATAAGTGAAAAAAAAATCCAAATATTGATAAAATATCGTTACCTTCCCAAAGAAAAACAGCTGCGAGATGATTGTATTTGTGATTTTTGACAAGATATTTAAGCCAGCGTTCAAATTCCACGATTTCCTCCGATAAAATTTCTTCCATGTTTCCAGCTTTATCTTTCGCCATCCTCTTCATTTGTCTCACGGGCGTTGGATATTCCAAATAGCAATAATAATTCTGAAAACAAACAAACAACAGTGTGACATCCAGTCATTCTTAAAACAGCTGCAATCTGTTCAAAACTCACTGGATATTCTTGTTCCCGTTTTCGACAATTTTTAGCGTTAATTTTGTACATGGAACCCCTGAATTCGCGTTCACTAAGTCCAATTTTACATGTGTACGTTGGCAGAGCTTCAGCGTATTCGAAGCTATCCGCGTCGACTAAATCGGATTCATGGAACGATTGGTCGGTACATCCTGACTTTGGAATCACTATGATGATTTGTGGCACCAAAGAGTGAGATGCCACTTTGCGATCCTCCTTGTACGAATTGAACCTGTCCTTCAAACCTGAAATATATGAACAAAACTTAAAGTGCGAAACTAAGGGGGTAATGTGTCATCATGATTCCGTAATACATGAACAACAAACGACATTTTCCGATATATTATTAAATATGGAAATACATTTGTTTCGTATTTATTTTTTTGCATACCTGGCAGAATCCGATAGATATAATTGAAGTAATATTGGACAGCCAATATAAATCCCGTATTTTTGAAATTGATCAGCGAGGGTTCCAGGGTCTAATCAAATATGTTACGTCAGTGATAAAAGTTAATTGATCAAATAAAAGTAAAATTGAATAAAAAAATAAAACAAAAAATAACTTGCCTTCAACTCGTTTAATTTGACTTCACATTGCAGATATTTATGTAAGGATTTGGAATCTGCACATCAATAATATAAACAGATTTTATAATAATATAATATAATCAACTAAAACGAGTGAATTTTGTTCACATCAAATTACCGTACTTACTCGCGCAAAAGATTTTGTACTTTTTGGCGCACGATTCATCTTTAGAAAGAAGCGTATTCAGCATATTGGCAAACGCTGCATACACCATTTGGCAGCGTACATGATTCAACTTCAAAAATTTTCTCTGCTTATAACATACGTTTTTGATTTTCGCCAACGTTAACAAGCATGTTGGAGATTCGCAAATGTAATAATCACGTTTTTTGTCCTGCAAAAAAGAAAACACATTCAATCCAGGAAAAAATGTTAATACAAGTACAAACACAATCAACTAACGTTTGTGAATTCCAGAATTTAACTGAGTAAAATAAAGTCTCTCTAATCCAACGTACATCGAACAAGCGGGTGCCGGATTACTGGATTTGGGAACAAACCACTCTGTTTATTAATACACCAACTTCGCAAAACTGACCACACAATACAGGGTACTGTACAGAGTATCAAAACAGGAAAAGCTTATGCACAGCAGTCAGTTATTAATCTTCAAAATCATTGCACTTGACACGAAATGCGTCAATTTTGTTTTGTTTTTGCGTTTAAAGACAGTTTCATGTACCTACTACCTGCCGAGTGTCGGATGACTGAACGTGTTGGACTGATGAAGTGTCAAACTAGATAATTGTATACTGTATACTCATTCAGAGTTTTTAACCACACAGCTTTTCAAATACAGTTGAGTTTGGCAATACGTACAGTTGTTAGCAGCTATTCTCGACACCACATAGCTTCACCGATTAGACATATTGAGCTCACTGAAACGTACCTCGGTCTTAACTTTATAAACTGCAGCGTGGTACGGCCTGTTGACCGTTGCAGCCACATCCCCTTCAACTGGCCGTAGACCAGCAGTCTTGTCCGCCACATTCCAATCGACCGCAATAAAGCCACAGGTAGTCGAAATAAGAATATACTTCTTTGGTTGTTTGATAGGAACGTGCTGATGCCCACTGAAGGTCGTTGCTCGTTTTCGTAAATCTGAAAAGCGAAAAAACCGATATAAAAAAAATAAATAAAATCAGAGTACAATACCCATTTTTGACATCAATCTAAAACGTAAGAAATTCCATTCACAAAGTTGAGGAAATGCTGTATGAAAATATATATATTACAAAACACCTTTTAGACCAAAATCGGCCTCATAATGGTAATGCCCAAAGGCCCATATATAACCTGCCAACTGAAGGGTGTCGTCGTCCACAATGGGCAAATCCTCAACATTCCCCCTGAGAAATAAAAACACTAAGAAAATCATAACATTGTTGTAAATTAAATTAGTTCACATGCGTGAACCAGGATTAACTAGCAAAATAAAAGCGTACATATCGTCGATCCATGTCGACCCGGTGGCGTTAATTGCCATCTACATAGTGTACGATGCCAAACGCACGTGATGGTCTGAGTCACTGTTTGGTGTTTACCAAAACTTTCTTATGGCATTCGTACTCATCTTGTTCTTAAAATAAAATATCTGAAAGCAATAAACAAAATGGTCAGTGTTGCTAAAAATGTTGGCCTTACGAATCCATAGGCAAAGTTTGATAAAGCTACGACTATTTTTGCGGACGTAGTTGACAAAAGTATCGCTGTTGTATATTTATGGAGGGTGATTCACACATCGGTCGTTGTGCGATTTTTTTTTCATTGACATTTCCTGTAATCAATAAATGCTATAGTTGTTTGCAGTCACAATTAATTCGCAACATATGACATTTTATGCAATCACTTTGAATCACCAATGTTTTAAGCGTCAACTAATTTGAATGCCATTTAATATGAATATTCGGTGTGATGGATGTTTTAGTTATTTAAATGAGCATAATAGTTAACGTTAGCATATTGTCACTTTATTTTATACATTAGAAAAAAATTAATAAATTCCGTAATATAAAAATAACATTAATAATAAAATTTCACTGACCATAAAATAATTTTGCAATATTGTTTTATACCAATATTTTTAACGAAATAATCGATTGCATTAATTTATATATGTATTGAAAAGTTTGGATTTTATTCTAATTTGGTTAAAATAAGTAAAATGCATTATAAGGTATTATAAAGGTATTGTAAGTTTATGTTTAGAAAGAGTATTGTAAAACAACTCCAAAACTTTGTACAGTTGTTGGTCATGATTATGCAGAGTATATGTATTAATAAATTACCCATAATTAGCTCCAACTTATTGTACCAGATTACTTCTATGACCATATAATAAGTAAATTAACTTTGTGAAGGTCAACCTGACATATCTAAATGTAAAAAATGGTACACAAATGCCAATTTTAACGCGATAATCAATCATCAATTTCATATCTATCGATAAAAAATATCGATTAAATGTTATCAATAAAAATTACCAAACAACCCAAGATTCGTGACATCATTAACACACGAAATATTATATGACGTCATTAATTGCCAACCGCGACGACAAACAAACATTTTTTGTAAGAAATAATGTTATTGGTTAAGAGTGAATTTGACGTCACTTATCACGTGACCTAAATTCGAGAATTTTGATACGTCAATTAGTCGTCACTAAACTCACCGGAAATTAATAGTAATCATATGGTGAGAATACCGTTTTTGAACGGAAGTGGGTCATCATAATTTTTTTTTTCAATAATTTTTTGTTATTGTGTTGTAAATTCTGGTAACATGGCGTGTGTTGGTTCATTGATTTCCTTTCGTTTTGGGTAGAGATATCGTATTTTAATCTCCATTTGGAATACCAATTTCTTCCATCCACGTTTTGTACGGGGTGATATCGTCTTGTTGTGTTAGCAGCTAAACAAAGGATGGAATTGAGAATCGCAAGCTCGTTGTGGTAATTAATAGCCAATGAAGCGTTCCTTTAAGATATTGTGTGTTTTTTTATTGAGGAATAAATGTTGCGACGCAGCGTGCTAACCACATGGTAGGAATCCCAGATTGGTTTCTACCTTCCATTGAAATTGAGAAATCGTTGATGATCGTACGACGTGTTATTGTAGGTGATGTGATGATAACAACCCTTTGATTGGTGAGAAGACTCGTGTGAAGACACTCGAAATATGGGGAAGAAGAAAATTCGTAAACACCAAAAAGAACCCAACGAGTCGAGTCATTCTTCCGAAGAGGAGAAACAGGATCATCCTGGTAATTTATATACCAGTTAATTTTGATATAATCAAAAGTTGTGGTACAGGTAGAACCTCACTAAAAATCCGGAGAACGTGGGACTAAAAATTTGCCGGATTAGCGGATTTTCCGAATCAGTGAGGCTTAGGGAAAATGGCAAAATGAACTGTAAATTTAACAATTATGAACCCAATTGTTCAGCTGTGAATTCCAATTGCCGGACCATCGAGGCCGATGCCGGATTAGTGAGGTGCAACCTGTATATAAATAATGTTTTCCTAATGCTGTGTACGCATTATGGGACATTCGCTTATTAGAATGGTTTCTTGGTAACTTACAGTAGTCAATGACATGTAACATGTTTCACGTGAGGTGCGAGATCACTGTCTTTCAATTAACTAACTTGATGTATATTTTCATATTGCAGGAAAATCATGTCCGCATATTGTGAAATCTGTTAGTATTAACGGTATTAGAAAATTTTTAAAGTCTGGCGTTAATATTGGAACTTGCCAGGTACCTTTTTTTTTTTTTTCAATTAATATTTTGCATCACCCTGTATGTAAAGTGTTTAAGGTTTTCATTCTTTGATTTAAAAATCACTCGTAGACTTGTACCAAAGGGGTGCCGTCGTCTCCGGAGGAGAGAAATGGAGTCGTCGATGATACGGAAGAACTCGTTAGCGATACGGAACCTGATACTTGGTTGTGTTTGCAGTGCGGAAATCAGGTAATCGCATTTAGCATTTTTTGCGATTTTTGTACGTTTTTGTAAATTGTTGACATTTTTGTTTTGTTTTTTTGTCGAAATGCTTTGTAGGGTTGCGATTGCCATTCCAAGAATAAACATGCGTTAGTTCATTTTAAAACTCCCAGATCTGATAAACACGCATTAGTCATTAGTGTATCTACATGGAAAGTTTGGTAAGATCGTTATATTCATAGTTGTGCTAAAAATGTAACGATTGACGGGAAACACGTTTTTTTTTCAGGTGCTACGAATGTGAAGAAGAAATCACCGTCGACGGTAGCAAAAAGCTCATCGAATGTGTGACGTATCTTCAAAAATTGCAAACGGGTAGCAACGTAGGAGAACCCGATAAACCTTCTTCAGGGAAAGGTGATTTGATTTTGCATACAATTGTCTTGCCTAATAAATCTGAACGTGCGTCGTCTCATACGAGAGGGTCGTTAAAAGGAAACATCATGATAGTAGTGTACGTTTTGTAAAACTAACACGGTCGTCAACGTAAGAAAAGAATCTTACGTCATTGCTACTTCGCGGTTTTGTTTTGTTTTGTTTTTTTACACGATTTTTAACTGCGTTTTTATTCCAGCTCCCATTGCGAACGTTAAGGAAGTTGAACTTAACGGAGCCAACGTTTCATCGGACGAACAACCTTGTAAAAAAAGCACCAAATGCAATAGTGGCGGAAGCAAAGTTGTGGGGAAAGTTAAAGTCGATGCCAAAGTCACCACCATGCCAAAGGTTTGCACCGTGTCATCTTGTGTTTTTTCATTTTTGTTGTTGTTGTATCGTTTTTTTTTATGTCTATAAATGTCATTTTTGTTGTATTTGTTTTTCAGGGGTTAAGTAATTTAGGAAATACCTGCTTTTTCAATGCAATTATGCAGGTGAGTGATCAGATGATGAAAAATTTTGTGTGTAGAAAGTGATGTTTGTTTTTGTGGTAATTTTTTGTAATCGTTTTATAGAACCTCGCTCAAACTCATTTATTGATGCGGCTGATCGAAGAGCGGTCACCGAAAGGAGTGTCGATCGGTTTGCCAGGAATTAGGCATGATGCTAATGCTGATAGTCAGAACTGCGACAACAAGGAGTGGCAGTTGGTGAGGATTTGAAATTCAACAACAGAAAATAGGTGTATACAGATGATGTTACAGTTGGGATCAATTGAACTATTTTTGTCCAGGAACCGTTAATGTTGAAATTAACCGAATGCGGAGGTTTGACTCATGCATTGGCTAATTTTTTTCACGGCATGTCGTTGTCGTCGAAAGCATTGGTTATGAATCCTACTCATGTGTTTGGACAGATTTGCAGAAAGTGAGTTTGTTTTTTTGTCAAAGATGTGAAATGATTATTATTTACTTGGTTTTAAAGTTGAGTTATCGCTGTCGTCGTAGATCGCCCCAGTTTCGAGGATCGAAGCAGCAAGACAGTCACGAGTTGCTTCGTCATTTGTTGGATGGTGTCCGGACCGAGGAAACGAAGGTAAAGGAACCATCGAAGAAAGCTATGTATAATCGATAAATGCATGATTGTCAGTGATGGATGGTATTCCAATGAGAAAAATAATAATAATAATAACAATAAGAAGAAAAATAATAAAATGATAGTGCCCAAAGAAACATCTTTAAGTGGCACTGAAGGTGTGTCCTTGTTGTCTCATTTAGTGAAATTGTGGATTGCAGAGACAGCGCCTGGGCATCTTGCACGCATTTAATTTGCCTCCCAAGGTTGATCCTGAAACCGTGGACGAACAAACGAAGCGTCGTGTCAAAGGTATTTACCGAAATTCTTTTGCCAGTCCTCGGCAGTGAGAAGAGTACATTTGACCTACCTCGGTAATCCGGCTCAAACGGTTAACATAGTGGTCAGTGGGGAAAAAAAGTCGTTAATTTGGATTTAAAATGTGCAAACTGGAGCAAATGAATGTTAACCGATTTAAACTGTGTACTGAATTAATTTGTATTTTAGTAGTGCTACGAGAGAATGTCTAGTTTTATGTACACTGTGCAAGTCCTACATGATGAATTTTTTATTTGGGTCGAGTCGCAGTTTTGAGTTGGCCATTGAACGTTTCGTAAATTTTAATTTTTTGGTTGAATTTCATTGCAGCTTACGGTCGTCAAGCTAGCCATACGTTGATTGATCACGTCTTCAGCGGCCAGCTCATCAGTACGGTGCTATGTAAAGAGTGTCAAGTGGTATGTTGTTTCGTTTATTTTGTGTCAAGTTACGTAAAATAGATTCTTTTTGCTTTAATATTGTTAGGTAGGGCTTCAATGATTTGGTTTATTTTGTTTCTTGTTCATTATAGTCTTCCCAAGTGTTTGAACCATTCTTGGATTTATCCTTGCCAGTAGCTGAAGAGAAGGTATGTATGCTCAAAGTGTGTGTGTGTGTGTGTGTGTATGGCTTCTTTGTAGCGTATTTTCGCCAACATAAGATGCGACTTTTTTTTGGGTTTGAGCAAGGCCTACGACGCGCTTCCATTGTGTCGAGTGCACACCTAGAGTGTTTATTACAGTTCCTATAAGAGGCCCATGTGAGTCGCAAAAATAGTAATAAGACTATGTTTGCGAAAATACGGTACATAATGTACCTATCTATAGTTTCGGGGGATGGGATTAATATCAATTTAAAAAGGTCATGTTGAGATCAAGTGCAAGTTTCATATAGTGATTGATAAAAGTCTTGTCGGTGCTAAATCAAAAATAAAAATAAATTTTAACTTTTATCAACAAGTTTTTACAACCACGATCAGTTGTGTATCGGTAACAAAGTTAAAATGTGTTTGTCATGTGATAGCCGCTGCGACCAGGTATGCAAAAAAAGGCATCCATCGAAGAGGCTATTTCTGGTGAAGATGTCCCTTACAAAGACACGAGAGGAGGACCTAACAACAAGTATTCGGAAAGGAAGGCTCGACGTCAGGCGAGAAAGGAAGCTAAAGTACGTTTGAAAGTAGACAATAATAATAATAATAATAAAGCACCTAGAGTATTGATAAATGGAAGTGAAACGATCACGATGGGTTTTACAGAGAAACAAGTACCGCCGAAGTAAAAGCAGTAATGAAATCGGAACCATGCTCACCGAAGATCACGAGTCGTCTCGCTCGCCTTTGTCCGATGACGCGAAGAAAACATCGGGATTATGCGAAGAGGAGACTGGTAAGTCGACGATTGAAACTTTGTTTAGCCTAAGGAGATCGAAATGGTGGTTGGTGGTACTTGATGTTACGAAGGAAACGTAAAATAAAACATTTCATTGTTATTATAAAGAACCGAGTGATGCCGACGTCGAGGACAACGCGGAGAGCGAGAGTACCGCTGTCGTGAGTCGGAGGTGTCACATGACGCCGGAGGTGTTGGCCTCGAGGATGGCTGTGGATGTTGTCGACAAGGAAATTGCTCAAATGCCTCTTCAGTCTTCGCAAACTTCAGATTTGGCATCGCCCAGCAATCCGATCGACGATCTGTGTTCGCAGATGTCGGACGCTACGCTGACGGAAACGGGAAACAGCCAGGAGAATCTTCTGGAGTCGATAGCCGGCGATTCGGGAACGAAGACGGCGTCGGAAGCCGAGCTCACTTCGGGATACGCCAACAGCGTGAGCACTCCGATCAGCGAACGGGAGGGTGGCGGGGAGAAGGTGGAGAGGGGGCGCGAGCGCAAGTGGAAGTTCAAGCAGGATTGGATAGCCAAGTCGCTGACCACCCTGGCGTCGCGGTATCAGCCAGAATCGCACGAGTGCTCCGTGCTGTCGTGTCTTCATCAATTCACTGCTCCTGAACTGTTGACGGGCAATAACAAATTTGGTTGTGAGAATTGCACCAAAGTGAAGGCGGAGAAGATGGCTGGAAACAAGCCGGAAGGCAAGTCACAGTTTTCCGTTTTGTTTTTTTGCTTTGGGTGGGTGCAGGCAACTCTTGGTTGGCAAACGAGCATTTGCTGTGACAATTGTCACCATTCGTACGTAGATCTTGTTTTTATACGCTTCGTATTGGCGTCACTTGCGAGTCTGTTGGTCGGTGAGCTGGGGATTGAACGTGGACTGCCATCTAGAGATGTTTATGATAATATACTGTGCAGTTCAATGTACCAAAACTCGCGTAAAGTGAAAGCCCGCATGGTCCACTTTAACAAAATTCGCATAAATCAAATCGAAAATTGAATCACTGAAAACTTGCATGAATCGAATAACTCAAATGATCGCACAAGCGAAACTATATAGGCAGCATGTTTTTAAAAAGCATTTTTAATGTACTTTGTTGATATTTTTTCCTTACTTGACCGGTATTTAACGTATTGTATTGCATATAGGCTGTTCAATACTTAGTTAGTCCATGGTTTTTACTGCTTTAAAATGGTTGCTTGACCTGTATGAAACGTATTGTAAATGCAATAACAGAGCTGGGAGTTGCCTGTTTCGTGGAAAGAATTTGTTTCGGTGTTATTGTCATGTGCAAGTTAAATACGATTTTGTTGGTTGTTCATTTTTCCAGGAAAGAAATCTGAATTGGTCTACAGCAATGCTAGCAAGCAACTGTTGATATTCAGTCCACCAGCAGTGTTAACGCTCCATCTCAAACGGTTCCAGCAGGTAATATGCAAAAAAGGATAATTACTAGTTAGCGGGTATTTCATGTAGAGTTGAGGTGTCAAATTTGTTAAATGTCAAAGTGAACTTTTTTTTTTACTCATTTTAAATGTGGTGTTGTCTACAACTGTCCTCGGCACATTTATGCTGAGTGGATGGTCTCTACTTAGGTCTTAACAAAAACCAATTATTTTTTTTTTTGACATGTGTTAAGAAATTGTTGAAATTGAAATGAAAGTTTTCAAGTCAGGGATGATTGTTGTTAACATAATTGTAACAACAAACAACAACAAAAGAACAAAATATAACAAAAGAAGTGGCATAGTGACAGTCAAAAACGTTGAAAACTTAAAATTTCATTGTTATTCTTCAGGTTGGCTATTCGTTACGGAAAGTGAACCGGCACGTCGACTTCCCCCTCATACTTGACCTGGCTCCGTTCTGCAGTTCCATTTGCCTGGTAAGTGTCGCCCGTTCGCCAACTGTCCAGAAACAAAAATGTTGCTAAAACATCCTTTTTCCTACACAGGGTCTACCCAACATGAAGAAGGGCCAGACCAAGGTTCTCTACTCGCTGTACGGCGTAACGCAACACAGCGGACGGCTGGCCAGCGGTCACTACACCGCCTACGTCAAAGTGCGGCCCAACGGCTGGGAACCCAGCCAGCAGTTTCTCAACCTGAAACCCGCCGGTCAGTACGAGATTGATCGGTTGGTCGCCGAGATGGCCAGGAACGCCAACAGCGTCGAGGATTTCCACCACAGCGACGACGCGGACGGCGACGGCAGCGGCAACTACGACGACGTCCCCGTGGAGCCTCCGCCGGGCAAGTGGTTCCACATCAGCGACGGGCACGTGATGGAGGTGTTGGAAAAGAACGTTCTTCAGAGTCAAGCGTACATTCTGTTTTACGAACGAATACTGTGAAGAACGGGATCGGTAGTTCTGATTAATTTTTTATTTTATTTTATTTTAAAGGTAATTATCGTACGTTCATCATTATTATTTTTATTCGTTGTCGTTTTGAAGCCAGCGTAAGTGACGAACGAACGAACATGAAAAGAATCAATTTCTTGCTCACCATGTTTTTTCCTTAGTGATTTGATGTTTTTGTTTGTTTTTTAAAACGCTGATATCTACCGAAAATATTTTTTTCCACCAAATAATTTGTTTTTTTTTGTGTGTTTAATTTGTTTTGTTTTTTTTACTTTTTATTTAACGATGTCCTGGTTTATAGGTATGTTAAATGTTTTGTTGTTTTTTGTGTTTTTTTTGTTTAAAAAAATTTTTTTTAAGCAAAAATTATTTTTGATACCAAAAAAAACAAAATACCGATCGTTAATATTTCAGATACGTTCAATTCTGATGGGTCTTCCTCTCCATTTTTATTACGTTGTAAATTTTTTGTTCGTTGTTTTTTTTTTATTCAATTTAATTCTCTCAAAAAAAAAAAATTAATTAACTCGTCAACAAATTTAGCAAATCCCGTTAAACGATTTGGTACTTTTTGGGTTTTTCCACCACCGGAGTGTTGGATCGATCGTGTTAGAAAGATACATTTTGTGCTTTTGTTTTGATGATTGGTCACTGGGTTGGATTATTAGTCCGCGTCGACTCGAGCGTAGGCCTAACCTAACCCAGTGATCCGTCATCGTAACCCAAAGTGCGTGTGGTGTTGACCACCAATAATGAAAGTGTACCAAAGAGCGATGCGATCAAACACTCCACCTTCGAGCTGCAGCGCCATCGGTGGCTCTTGGCCAGATAATCGAAAAGTACCAAAAATTGATAAGAAATCCGATCACGAAAAGTAGATTTATTTATTATTATTATTGTTGTTGATTTCAAACAACTGATGTTTGCCACATTTGCGATATGCAAAAAAATATATATATATAAATATATATATAAGAAAATAACAAAAAAAAATAATAATACAATTTATTGTAAATATAACTTTTTTGAAATATCGTAGCGAATTGTTGGGTAGTTTCTAAATGACCGTCCTTAAAAAAATGACATTAATATTTTTTCTTTTCTGAAAAATGAAAACATTTAATGAAACTTTCGTTTAATCCTTCGTCAATCAGCTAGTTTTCAGCCTTCTTCAGGTCTTGGGAGAAAAATAAAATGAGAAAATAAACCCGAAAAAAAGAACGTCTGCCAAAAAAAAATTGCGTTGTTTACTTACGTTATTATACCAAGAAACTGTACAAGATGGTCGATGTCGAACGAAAGTTTGATAAAATCGTCTTACACGTCAAGAGCCAAAAAAAAACTTTGCACTAGAAGACAAATATATTATAAATTAGACTACTATCTTATACATTAGCATATATACATATGTAACTATTGAATAATATCTTATATTATAAAACGATAAAAATCTCGGCATCGGTTTGTTATCGGCGTGCCATTGGCTGAACAAGTGCATTGTCGTATGACAAAGCATCACATGACACTTAAATAATGTCTTTTGAAATCCCGTCCCAAGGCGACCTTGCAAAGAAAGTGAGAATCAATCATGTTGTTGTAGGATTCATTATCAAATGTTGTAAAGCAACATGATCACTACACGTCATCGAATGTTGTAAAGCAACATGATCACTACACGTCATCGAATGTTGTAAAGCAACATGAGTTAAAACATTACAGTGAATTTTGTAATAGAAACAAAAAATTTCCAAGTCATTTTTAGACTGGCTTTATACTGTTTGGAAATTAAGTTAATTTTTGATTATTCCAAAATTAACTTTACTTAATTTCTAAGCAGTTTATAATATATAATTATTATTAAAAATATATAATTTAATGTAGGCTATAATATATTCGTCTTTTAATTAACTTTTTATTTTGGCTCTTGACGATAGATACCTTTAGTGTTTCCACCGATGTTTACTAATTCAACGTACTCAGGTTTTGTATTTGTATGTACACTTTTTATTTTTCCAAAAACATTACCATATGGCATAATTTATTATTATTATTATTTTAGTACTTGATGTGGTTATTTTATTATTATTATATTTTTTTTCCGAATTCGATTAATGCACAAAAAAAAAGATCTCAAACACAATATTAAACCAATAAGAGGCTTAGTCTAATAACTAATAATAATAAATAGCACTAAAAAAAAACAAAAATCAATTGCACATTTTTTGTTTCACCCTTATATTCGAATTTTACATTTTATATATATATATATTCAAGTGCCAATTGATTATTTGGAAGATAAGAAAAAAATTTGTAACGAAAGAAAACGACGTAGTTAAAACAGTAGAAAAAGAAAAATTATTAATTCCAAATACTTTTTTTGGTTACTAATAGGTAAATGGCGTTAGCATTTCAGCGATAAAATTTTGTTGAGAAACTATTAACATCTGTAGCATAGAGAATTAGAAATCCGGCTTTTTTTTAAATTTGAAGAAATTATTTTCTTTTATTTTTTTTTGGTAATTTCTACGATCAGGATATTTTCAACAAAAATTGAGGAACGAGAAAGAAAATTCTTAAGGATACGTTGTAGTTTTGTTTTCTAAACTGAAAATTATACTTCCAGCATCATTTAAAAAACACGACTAGTTGCGGGAAAAAGTAAATTGTTTTCGTTTGACCGAAAAAACAAAAAACAAAAATGTAAAGATGTTGGCTCTCGTTTTATTTCTAAAGAGCATGCACCTGAAGAATCCTAGAAGTATTTTAAGAGAAAGAAAAACGAGTACGTCGACGTCGCGTCGACGGACATTTTTTTTTTAAGAGAGGTGCACGCGTCTGCACTTTTTGAACGTCTGCGAGACGTGAGAAAACGCAGCGACGTATCCATAATTTCTTTAAATCGACGGTCCACCCGAATCGACTACATGGATCGTAAACATTCTTTTGTGGGTGGAATATGTATATATATATGTGTGTATGTATAATAATCCGTTCGTATTTTCATCATCAAAAATAATTTGTTTTCAGTGTTGATTTTTTTCTCGTTTTGTTTTGTTTTTGTGTTTTTTTTTGTAAGAGTTCTGCGGATAAAGGCATGTTTCGATCCATTTTGTATTTTTTTATGTATAATATACTTTTGTGTATGGAGCAAAAACAAAATCTTCGCCCGATTCTCGGCATCATCGTCGTCGTCGTCCTTTTTTCTCTTCAGAATTTGAATCCGCCTTTGGGGACGTCTCCTTCGCGAGGTCCGAATTGGTACTGTTCGTTGTTGCGCTCGTGGTCGGAAAGATCTTCTTCGATCTCGATGCCGTAGTAATGCTCGATGATGTCATAAGCTTTCTGATAAATATCCATGTTCTCGTGACTCTGAAGAAACTCCAATTTGTCGAGACCTGACGAAACAAAAACATTTATTTTGCGTTTCAAAAACGAGAGAGTCAACGTCAACTCCCGGGAACAACAAATTCTCACCCGAGCAATCTTCGATCATTAGCGCGTAGGGATTCGTTCCTCCGTGGGTTTTCACCTCCTGTTCGCCAAGACGCAGTATATTTTCCAGGCCATTGAGTGCCACTTGGACAATCTTGGCGTCCATCACGGTCAGCAAATCGCACAAAGGCGGAATGCAGCTTTGCGCCACCAAAAATCTGGTGATGGCATATGGAATTAGTTTTGGAAATGAGGACGATGATGGTATGTCGACGTCAATGCGTCAATAACTCGCCTGATCTGTTCAGGAGTTCCGCCCGACGTTGCATTGGTGATGGCCCAAGCCGCTTCTTTCCGTGTTTTGAATTCGGCTTTACCCAATATGTCGATCAGGAGTGGGAAAATATTCGCATCTATGACGGCCTGAGATTAACCAAAATAAAATCACGCACACACGTTGAAAGAAATCACGCTCACTCGAAAACGGCAAAACCAAATTGGTCGCTTTCGTTGAATGACGCTGATCGACGCTATAGCAAGCGGTACAAAGCACATTGACGTTAAGTCAGTGAAACGGATTAGTTGGCTCACCTGAATCTGCGCTCGATTCCCCGCGGTAATGTTCGATATTGTCCAACATGCCTCTTTGCGGATCGTTTCCTTCGGGCTAGTGAGAAGATGAAGCAGGCAGGGTAGCGCCGAACAGTTCAAAATCACCTGTGTCTGGATATCGTCGCCGGTCACGATGTTACCCACAGCTCGCAAAGCTGCTGACACCACGTTTTGGGAGCTATGCCTTCAAAGACAAAAATCGCAACAAAAAATATTAGGATGGTTTTGGACGATTTAGTCTACTTCAGTTTTGCGGTAGAGAAAAAGCCTACATGAGAAGTTCGACGAGTCGCCTGCAAACTCCCGCATCGATGACGGCCTGAATCTTCTCATTAGGGCCGTCGGAAAGGTAGGACAGAGCCCAACACGTGTCAGCAAGCACGTCCGAGTCGCTGTGAAACAACAGACGTGCCAGGACTGGCAGGCACGGCGACACCTGAACAAGCAACAAAAAACAAAGTCAGATAGATGCACAAGTTATAGAATGTAAAATCCAGTTATTATAATCATGGGTAATGTCACCGTATAAGCCGGTTATTGATATCGAAAAGCACCGATGATAACCTTAATCGGATTCCACTTTAATTATTTACGAGCAAAACAAATCGAACCTTTGCAAAATCGGGTGGTGGTGTTTTCCCTCGACAGACGTTGGATAATGCCCACACAGCGTTCCTAGTCATTGAAAGCCTTGAGGATTTGCTGAGTAATCTGAAACGACGAGGTTAGGAAGGTTTTCGAGAATCAACCACGTTGTTGATGGCAACACACACAATGTTAAGTTGAGACGAGGCTTACTGTAATAAGGGGACTAAAATATCACTTTCAAGTACGAGATCGCGATAATCAGGGCTATCACCAGCAATATTTCCTAACGCCCATATTGCCTGCACGAGAGAAATAGTTGGTTAGCATCATACAAGGTTACAAAAAAAACCATCGGTTAAGTGAACAGATTTCGGTCTCACCTGCTCTTGCACGTCTTCAAAGTCCGAGTTTAATAGATTGATAAATATTGGCACTGCACCAGCGTCTATGACCATCCTCGTCTGGTGAGATGTTCCTGACGCAATGTTCGTTAATGCCCAAGCCGCTTCAAACTGGAAGGATATTACATTATTTTAAATGTGACTTGCACCTTAAAATGCACGTGCAAGAAATGAAAAATATGAAGTCACCTGCAGCGTGCAGTTGCCTTCCTTTTGTAGAAATTCAACAAATTTGGGAACGATGCCTACGGCGATGACTTCGTCGATCGGAGGGTTAGGCTCTAGAACGCAAATGTCAACATGATCATCGCGCGAACAAGAGACGACCATGTTTGCTAATCGAATAAAAATTATGAAAAACGTTACCCCGTGAAAGTAATTTCCGGAATTTTTGCGTGGCATTCAACTGCTGTTCAGCGTCTTCCGAATACAATCCATTGATCATTTCCTGTGTGATTCCACCCTAACACCCGGTTACGTCATGTCTTAGTTTGTAAATCGATTGCAATCGAAGCAAATTCGTACCTGCTTTCTCACCTGAGAAACGGGTTGAAGCATATCTTCCTGCATCGTCGATGAAATCTCGTCATCTTGTTCATGTTCATCTGGTAGGTTGACATTCCGACGTTTAAATAACTGCATTGGAAAAAAAAATATCATTTATTTTTTATTAATAAAAAGTATTTCACGTTAACATAGGATAAATTTTATTGCACAATGGTGGCGTTTACCTGTTGTTCACGTTTCTGTTTTCTCAGCTGAACGCCTTCTTCTTCTCGGCGACGCCGCAGTTCTTGGACATCAAGCGCCGAGTTTTTATAACGTAACCGATGAGTGTTACTGTTCGCCATGTTGGGAGCTGACATCTGAAAGTTGTTAAAATAGTTGGAAATTGTACATAATACGTAAACATCTATATCACACTGTGCCGAACAGCAAATCATAATACAACATTGGTCCGATACACAAAATGCTTAAACGAGGGCCACTCAAATTTTTTAGTATAATCGGATTGTAAATTGTGTTCACCACAACTTGATCCTTATGTCAACGAGTTACAATCAGACGACTATTTAGATTTCAAGCGTTTTGAGCACTGTAACAGTTGTCAATGTTGGTCGGGTGTAAAAAGCAAGCTAAACGAGTGCAGTACGTCGACATCGAAATACTTCTTCGGCCGGAAAGCTGGAAACAACTATGACTAAAAGCTTAAATTTAACTTTCGCACACATTAAAGATCGGTAGCAGGTCGTTAAGAAAGGGTTACAATGAATGAGGCCATGTTGATTGATGTACACGATACTGATCGTTTATTATTAATTTTAACTAAACCAATTGGGTTAGGTATACGTTACTATAGAAATGTTCATGTGCTAGTTGGAAATGGTTAAGATGTTGATTACAGACTGTTTGTTTTTCTGCGTTCTCTAACATCTTTCTATATGTATACCAGGTGACTCTTCATTAGGCTTACGAGATGTTAATGAATCACAGCGCACTACATGGCTATTCGTTGTAATACGTAGGTTTTCGGTTTTATTTTTATGTTAGTTTTCGAGTAAAATATAAGGATATTGAATCGTAAACTAAAGATATATACCTCGAGGACGGTGTTGGGTTTTTTTTTTAAAGCAATCGACGCAATTTCGACATAGAGTACAAAAGCGTGTTCTCGGCCCCCAAAACACGATTGACTGACAGAATTATGGGAAGAAAAGATAATGTCTGAATAGTAAGCAAAGGGTAAGCGAATGAATTCTATAAATGGGGAGTGGATTATGGTTAAAACAAGTTTATTAATGCGATTTAACTCAAAGGTCACTCTATACCTTTGGATTTAACTAACCCTGGAACACGAATTTAGCTTCGTAGCGAAGAAAATTGAGATAAATTAGAGCAAATACATCGATAATTACGTCACATTGACGCGAATGTACGTTTTTTTTCATTAAGCGCTTAAAAACCAACATTAGATTCGACTCGTTTCCCCAATCAAAAGCAGAGTTATGTTTTTATTTAATGGAACTAGTTTATGTAAGATGAATTGCGATTGGTGGATTACAGACTTGGAGAAATAATGCTTTTAAGGGGGGGGGGTAAGTCAAGAACGATAGTTTAAATCGATATATTGTTAATATCGAGAAATAACGTCACAAGCAGTAAAAAAAAATTAACGTTAAAAGATAGCACAAGATTAACCAATAAGACGCTTTATTATATTCACCACGCACACGGTGTTGTTGTGAAAAACAATTTGATTGGATGGTTTGCTTTTGAGCTACAAAAGCAAAACAAGTTTCATGAAAAAATTGATCATGAATTCACATCAGCGATTTCAAAATATGTTATTTTGAGCGTTTAAATTAGTAAATAGTTAGTTCATTAGTTTGAACTTATTTTTTTTATGAGTTCAAAGGACAGTTTTAAAGGAATTTGGCGATAAATAATAAAAGCAAAAGCAATCGTTGCTCTCATTGGTTGATTAGTGTTGGTTTATAAAAGATCAAATTCGACAAAATGGCAACCCCCGTAAACGAAGTTAGTTGCGATGATTTTCTTGAATTTCAGGTACGAAATAGGTTTGAAATCAAAATAAAATGAACCCAAAACACATTGTCCATCCCGCGGAGAACAATTACTCGGATGGTTGACTATTTTTTATCGAAATACGTATTAAATGAATTAAATTATTAATATCACGTGGATGAGCTAACACTGGAATGCTAGGCCTAATATATCAGTAAAAAAAAATTGTATAACATATAAAATACTGTACTGCATATAGAATTATATTTATAGATGGTTATACAGTGCATAGAAATCAGCGACAGTAATAAATTTTCTTGAATTTTTTACAAGAAAATAAATTGTATTTTATATTATTAATGAATTTATGGTTAATTTATTTATAAACTTAATGTAAATTAAGTTGTTTTTTTTTTTTTTGCATTTTCATTTTTACCATATTTAGTGTACTTGTCCATGTACTTTAATATTTACTTCACATGTTGATGAATTGTTTTTTTGTTTTTTTTTTATCTTTAGGACACGTTAAAAAAAATGCGTACGATAGATGACAAAATTATATACGCGTTGAACACGACTCTACCGACGGATTCGTTTCGAGCCGAGAAAAGTGCTTCCAAAGAATGCGAACAACTATATGAACAAGTACATGATGAATTTGACTGCTGATGAATGCTAGATAGATAGTAGGACAATTACAATTTATCAGTTGTATTTGTTAGTTAATAGATTCCTATTCCAAAAGAGATGCTGTCATCAAACGGTGCATATCCCACGTTTCGGATCACGTACGCGGCTTGAAGGAGCAGAGGACAAAAGATGATCAGAACTTAGAACTCCTTAAAAAACTTAGGAAGGAACAAACCAAGGTAACGACAACGCCAATTGCGTGGAAACGGTGTCTTTCGAAGGAGATTTTTAAACGCGCGTTTTGTTTCATTTCACGACAGTTACGTTTGATGCAATCCGAAGTCAACGTCGAAGAAGTTGTAAAAGATAGAAGTTTAAAAGTGAGTTTCTAGTCAACGGAGTGTCAATTGAAAATATGTACGATACCTATTTTTGTCAAATGTATGTTTTGTTTTATCAGGTGTTTTACGAACGATGTCGGTCTGCGTACAAACCACCCAACCTAAACATCTGACGTCCGCTGTAATCATAGTTACAATTCCAGGAGTACCTGTGTTGCTAGGCGATGTTAGTTTCGACGAGTATTTTTCTAAGTATGGACCAAATCATTTCTCTTTTTGGGAATCGATAGAATCTTCTGACGATAGAGTAATAAATCGGCAATAAATTTTCTTTTCTCAGCTTTAACGTTTTTTTTACTCTTGCCAAATGAAACGTCAGGCAGCTTCGATAACTCGTCGCTAGAACAGTAGAGTAGTAGAACTTGTTGATTTCTGTAATGGATATAAAACATTTTTTTCTATATAAATGAATACTGAATTTGTTTGCTAGAAATTTTTATTGTTTTTTTAAATAACCACGACGGTACGAAAATATACAATTTGTAGCCATGAGTGGAACAGGATTAGATCGTCGTCACGACTAAAAGTATTGCTATACTACACAAAAAAAGCATGGAAACTAACACACGCTGGTTGACACTAGCGTCAATTTAGTGGATTATTATTTTTTTTCAATTGATTTTTCTCGGGCGGCAGCTTGTTCGTTCATGTGTTTGTGCCAATCTTCGTTCATTTGCGTCACGCTTTCCCCTCGTTCCACAGCTTTTTTGCCAAGACGGACCATGAAGTAGGATGCCAAAACGGTCAGTGCCATCATGGCGACCATGGTGTACACGCGGACGACGTTGCGAGCTCGTTCCATGACGTTCTGCCTGGAAATTTGGATCAAAAAATTAGAAAAAAACTAAGAAAATATTTTTTACTTTATTTTTTTCAGGTGTATGTATCCTTTTTAGTGTTGTAACTATATTGCATAGTCAGTGTCACTTTAAGCGAGGACAAGCTCGTCTTGATTGGTAAAGTTTATCGCAGAGACACAATGAGAATAACGTAGATTTAATACGTGTCCAATTTAACCATAACTGCAATTTTCACTACTGCGCTAAATTATTTGGTGAGGATTTTTATAAAATGTTGCTCTTGATTTTTTAAACTAAACGTGCTTATTGTTGGAATGTAGGCTACGTTTAGAATCGGTTGATGAGTAATTTTCCCGAAGTATTTTTTATTTTTGATTTTGATGTTTGCGTACCCACACGTTTGCGCATCAGTTTACGTACATACATACATAAATAAATTTCTTTAGGAATTTTTAATGACAATAAATTATACCCATCGAGTAGTAATACATGTTTCTTAATGTGGTAGTGTTTAAAACCTTTATACGCTGTAGCCTCTGGGGAATTATTTTTACCGGTCCGTGAAAATTTACTCTGCTTTTGAATTGAACCAATAGATTTGCGATTCATCATCTTAAACTCAAAGTATAAAGCGAAGTTAAAGTCTCAAGTTTTGCGTTGGGCCTGCCATTATAAATAAACTATAATATTTGATTGAATGCTTAAAAATTGGTGCCAGTCCGCAAAAATTTTTCCTATCTTTTCCCGATCAGCAGACATGAAATGGTTGAAAAATGCTGCATAGCCTATATATATATATATTTTTAGGCAATTTTATTCTTGTGACTTACGGAACAAAATCTGGCACGGCATCGACATTCGGATATCTCTTACTCCATACTAATACCCGTTTATCAAAACCGGATGGCTGGTAATCGGTAAATGATTTCGCCCGCTTTCCTACGTATAAGAAAACATGAGTTTAAAAAATTTGAATTGACTTGTCTATTTCTTAGAATAAAAACTCCTGTATAAAAATCACTATGAAAATGAGTGAAGCATTGGTTATGGGAACTTCTAGGTACCCAATGGGTTAAAAATATCAATCTGTAATACCTGGGTCATCGGCATATTGGGTAGTGGTGACTGACAGAGTGCGAATTGAGTTAAACGTTTTGGCTTTTAAGGTGACATTTCCAATCGTCCAAATCCCCTTTTTCCCGGAGGAAAAACTTGCGATTCGAAGTAATGGAATCATGTTGACATTGCTTCCATGTTCACTGAACTAATCAATGAAAAAAAGAACATACAGTAATTGAAACTGGAAATAATAATCATAATAATAAACCAAACTCGTTACTATTTTTAGTTTTTCTTGTTTTAATTAATGCAAATTATTTATTAATGCAAATAATTTCTGTAAACCGCATAAAACTAACAAAATAAGTGACTTTACTTTCACTTTCACTGAGCCGAGTTTCAGTTACTAGCTACATGATACTTTTATGAAATAAGATTTATTCGAGAAAAAGATGTGTTCTAATTCGACCCGGATTTTATTTCACGTCGTAACCATTCACAAAATCCGGTTTAAATTTGAACGCTACTCAATGTATCAAATAGTTAGGGTTTTCCATATTTTTTTATTGGTTTAGTTTATAATAAATAGTAGCAAGTTGAACATTTCTAGTTTAGTGGTGTTGTGCATCATGTCCATTTTAGCCGTTTCATTCACAAACTCCCTAATTCTTCTACATACTCCCTGAAAGTGACTGCTGGACCGGGAATGAGGTTGGGGGTGAGCCAAAGGAAGGAAGTGTACCACCCCAAGGTCCTTCATTCCTAGTCTTTGGTCTCTCATTTTCTTCCTTCTTACCCCCCTAAACTGTAAAAAAATACTTGGATTATTTCTCTACCAACCCCTAGGTTTTGTTTTGTTATTATATTCCTTAATTGATATTTTTCAATCCAGCTTATCCTTTAAAAAAAAGCCAATGCCTTCCTTCTTCCTTCACTATTATTACCATCACTGTGAACAATTTTTAACTATAACTTCTTCCAACTCATTCCACACGTCCATTTATCTTTGAAAAAACAAATATAGCCATGTTTGACCCATAATTTTTTTTTTTGTTTTTATTATTATAATAATAATTTTGTGGAAAAATATAATTTTAATGATAATATTAATATTAAGAAATACAAACAAAAAGTGACACTTAAAAAAAGTAGATCATGGCAGAAAAATTGATGGAAGCGGTGCACTGCTGCGAAATCTGTGGTCAGGAAGGTTTGCGGGACGAAGAAATGCGGACGCACATGCTGCTAATGCATATCGACGGGGCCATTTCGTGCCCGTTCTGCGATCTCGGCGACATCTCGGCCGATGAGATGTTTCTGCATGTCAACAGCGTTCATCTCGATTACCTCACTCCGGACGACGAGTACAAGTCCATGCTCGACGGAGGGTCGGCGAATCCTAGAGTGAGTATGCGTTTGTATTGACAGTTTGCAATCACAGTCTCTTGTTGTTTGCGTCACAACACGAAACTGTTATTGTACTATACTATTGTACGGGAATGTGTTCTTTTGACATGTTTCAATGATAACCAGAACTCGTACATTTGACTTATGGGTCCACTATTTCGATCCATTTTGTCACGTCATGTTTCCGCAATTTTTGATGAATATATCTAGCGTGTTATTTAGCTTTTGCACGCCTTCGCCAGTGATGTATAGGGCGATTCAGGATTCTGTTTACAAATTTCTAGGGTAGGTTCGAATAAAGCAGCTTTATCATGCGGAAAGTTCCGGAAAGAATCTGTCATGTGATAAAGATGCCCGAATTTGTGCCTGTAGCTGTAGGTTGATTAGCTCCACTGCAATACATACATGTTGTGTGGATGAGTAGCTTACCATACAGATGCAAGCAGGTGTTTGTGCATCCTTAACTTATCATGTGACATGATTTTTTCGGAATTTTTTGTATGAGGGGGGAGAAAGTCATTTCTTTCGGAACCCCCTACAATGCCCTAGAAATTTGTAAGTGAGGTCTTAAAACACCCTATACAATACATTATTTTTGCAAAGATATCAGTTGCCAGAATGCATTTGAATAAGCTAAAAAAGACTGGGCCTTTGCATTTTAAACAATTTCTTATTTTACGTCAGTGCTCTGGTTCAACGGGTTATGTCCATAACTCGCCAAATAAGCAGGAGACACCTGGGGTATTAGAAGATCATTGGTATTTCTACCATCAGCAAAACCAAAGCGTTTAAAAGATATTCACGACGATGTTGCTTGTTTTTTTTTAACAGATTTTAATTGATGGGGCATGTGCATCTCCTGGCCACAGTAACGCGAATTACCTGGCCAACTACAATCGTCCTCAACTCTCATTAAACTTAAACCCGCCGAGGAAACCTCAGGGCGGCGGTCCTTGCATTCTCCACACACCGACCCCCATCGACAAAGTGACTCACTGCCCCATGTGCGGGCATGGCGAAGCGTCGCCGACCAAACTGCAGGAACACATCAATCGCCAACATTTCGACCTGACCAGCCCCTCGTTCCCAGCCGTATCTCCATTGGACGGTGACACACCGTTCACCTGTCCACTGTGCGTGCGCAACTTCGAATCCAGCAACGATCTAGAGTGGCACGTCAACGTGGAGCACAGGGACGTGCTTAGTCCCGCACGCATCACGCCGGCGGACGAAAACTCCAACGAATGCTGTCCCGTTTGCAGTCAGGGGGGGTTTCGAAGCGCGGCCGAAATGGCAGCGCACATTGAAGAGCACTTTGAGCGGAAAGGGTCGGTGGCGAGTCCTGATACGGCAGTAGTAGGTTAGTGAAACGTGATCTCTTGTGTTTGATGCAACCTTGCACGATTGTATTTTTTGTTAATTTTGGTTAATCTGTTGTTTCTAGAAGGTGCATCCGGTGATCGTTTACTAGCCCAGCAGATGGAAAAGAAGGAGAAGGAAGCGCGGAAGTTGCGGGAACAAAAGGAATTCGAGCTCCTGCAGGTGAGTGTTGTTTTTGCTTTTAGTTTTCGATGGTCTTTATTATTCATATAATTATGGTATCTCGATAAGTAACATTATGCGATTGAAGGGTTTCGGGCAATAGGATGAGCAGCCACACTTTTTTCAAAAATGACATTTTTACATTATCAAAGTGTCCCTCAGTACTGTTTTTTGCTGGTCACGTTACCACTTCTTGGATTTTCTAGGAAGCGGCAGCATGATATGGGGAATCGCCTCGTTGCTCAGTTTGATGTTCGGCGAGTTTCTCACCAGAAAACTTGCTCTCCTAGAAAATTTCAAAAAAAATGTGGCTTATCATCATATCGCCCGAAGCCCTTCAATTGAACTTCTTTGTTCTAACACTATTGGCTATCTTGGACTAAACACTCGTAACATATAAGTTAGTAAAATGATCCACGATCAAGCCCTTAAAAAATGCTGCGAAATTTTATTTAGTAGTTTACCTGGGTCTGTTAAAACGGTAAAGTAGTTTGTTTGTTTTTTAAATTAGTTTTTCCTCGATTTTAATTTATTGATAAGTTTTTACAGGTAGAAGATTTAGTAGGCATTGGTGTAGTTTGTGTTTTTCATTAAAGAGTTAAATTTGTTCCTTGACGTGACTGACAAAGCGGTATCAACAACATTAAATGACTTATTTTTCTTACAACTCCAATAATCTCGGCACTTGTTGGTGTGTTAAATAAGCTGATTTTCGTTTGTTTCACTAAACTAACGAAGAGTATCAATAGTAGTATATATAACAAGTTTCAGTAAACTTTGGTTTTAGGTTGGTGGACGGAGTTTAGGCAAAATATATTGTCAACATAAATGGAATAGTTTAATTTTGTTGTTGTTTTTACTTAACCTAGTGTTATGGGTGTAGATACCAGGTCAGGTTAGTTAGAAAAAATACAACAACATTGAAATATTCCCCATTTATGTTATATTTACTTGTATTATACTTAAATCTGGTTCAAGTTTTGAATGCATCTTTTCTTAATTACCCCCATTAATCCTATTCAACAATGATCATGCTATAAAAGCTAGTAGTTAAAACTACTAGCTTTTACTACTACTACTACTACTACTACTAACTTTTTTTAATGGTTTGTTTTTTATTTAATTTATTAACAAAAAAGAATTACGAAGGTTAACTGTACAGTGAAAAAATTTATTGGTTGTCAACAGTCGTCAAGTTTTTGCACCATCCGATAATGATTGTCGAGTTTACCGGTAGGTCGATCGAAATAATTCTTGTCGATGTGCCAAGGCATTTTCTTGGCACTTTGCCACTGTTTTATCAGAACCGATATTGAAAGTTTCATTGTTCAGTTGTGAAACTGTTCCCATTTTTTGAAGTTATCGAGAGAAATTTGATGTGGTTTGCATTTTTAACTTTAAAATACAAGATGAATGTTAAGTACCTGTAAGTACATCTATTTCAAGAAGAATAAATTATTTTCAATAAGTAATTCTCTCAAATAACACGGTGGTGTTTTGTTTCTAATTAAAAAAAAAGTCTTCATTCAACATTCAAAAGTCATCGTTGTAACTAACTTGTTGTTGTTGTTGTTGTTTATTTGTGTACAGGCTCAGTACGGGATGGACAATCATGGTAGCTTTCGGGAACAGAGTCTAGCCAACATGCAGCGGGCTGTTTATGCTGGTGAAATGTCAGTCTCCGATTACTACAACCGCCAAGTGGAACTGAAGCTAGCCGAACAAGAAGGAACCGACGATGGACACTCGTGCACCAAAGGTACGAACGTTGGTTTTAAAAGTCGGCATTTTGGGGATGCATTTGACGTTAGTGGTTGGAATCGTGTAGGTCTCATTCCGAAAATAAGAGCCGTGAGCGTTAGCAGCAACAATGTGGTGCGTACGTGGATGTGTACAACGGTCGATCATTACGGATCGACGTACGGCGACCGTGGATGGGGATGCGGTTACCGGAACATGCAAATGCTTCTCTCGTCGCTAATGCACCACACGGGCTATAACTCTAGGCTTTTTAATGGTGGGTTGTATTTTTTGTGTTGGGTTTTTTTGGTTGTTTTTAAATTTAATATATATTTTTACCAATTTTTTAAAATGTTGCGTAGGTAAAAACACAATGCCAGCTATTTCCAAGATCCAGAATCTTATCGAAGCTGCTTGGCGAACGGGATTTGACGCACAAGGTTGCGAACAGTTGGGCGGGAAGCTTTTCAACACTAGGAAGTGGATTGGAGCAACCGAAGTGGTCACATTTCTTTGTTCGTTTCACATCAAGTAAAACTGCTCATCTTCTAACCTCATTATTATTCTATTTTTTATCTGAAAAGTCGGATAATTCCCTACTACGATAAACATAGTTTAGCACCAGTAAAATAGTATTAAAAGTATTTTTTTTTACTATGCTGACGGAGTAGATATATCTTTTATATCAGCTTCATTTGTGAGCGAGCTGGTAATTGAACATTACTGCTATCTACAGGAATTTATGAACATATACTGTTTAGTCCAGTAAACCAAAAAAACAAACAAACCGAACACCGCATAAATCGAAAACTTGTGCTAAGTCCAATGTAGAAAATAAAATTGCATATATAAATAAATAAAACGAAAATTGCACAAATCAAAAAATGGAATGATTCGAAGCCTCGGAGTCGACTATCGAACGACTCAAAGATCGCATAAATCGAAATTCGAATTACAGTAATTTGCATAAATTGAAATGTGTTGCATAACTGACTGATATTTTGATTTTTCTCGATTTTAAAATATTTTAAATATAGTCGACTCTTGTTATTTTATTTTTATCATTGTTGTAATTTGATTGTTTATTGACAAGCGGTGTTAGAAAAGTGTAACGTGTTATTCCCAACCAATTGCAGGGTTCAGTTGTTGGATTTTCACGTTCCCACGGGGCCAGATGGTGCGCATCCCACACTCTTCCAGTGGGTGCTGGAATATTTCCAGAAGCAGGAAGACTTCAAACCTCCCATCTACCTTCAGCATCAAGGTATGCTGTGGATCGTATTTTTTGTTTTAAATTTGTGGGTAAGTAAAGTGAGTTTTGCTTTCATTTTATCATTTGTCATTATCTTTCGTTCTGTACGTACTTTTTTAAGTTGTGAATTTTATTTTTATTTTATATTATGATTATCTTTTATTAATTTACGATCAGTTGTGTTTATTACATTTTTTGTTTTTTTTCAACGATTATATAGTCGGCATAATGGGGGTAGGTAACTTGTGTCGCAGGGAAATTGTGTTTTAATTTGAACGATGGTTATATTATAATTGTGGTGGGGAGGGGGCAATTTCGTTGTTGTGTTAACGTTTGAACGGTGGACTCGCGTTGATTTAGACGTGTGCCATTAATCCATTCAGGTAAGAATCTTGTCTCTGAAAAAGCTGTTATGACAAGCGGTGGGCTTGTCATCCGGGAGACACGGTCTCTGGCGACATGGATGAAGTGGAATTGCAAATTAACGGTTTGCTGTTTTTTTGTATTGTTTTTGGTAGGTCATAGTCGAACGATCATTGGTTGCGAGCAGATGAAGGATGGCGCTGTGCGCCTGCTTGTGCTCGACCCCAGTCATAATAAACTGCAAATGGAACAGTTTAACAGCACGGCCATGGCCAGCAATGCAATTCGTCTCCTGCGACGGCCTCTTGCAGCGATGAAAGCACGCCAGTATCAAATGGTGGTCGTTACAGGTCTTATGGAGACCGAACAAGAGTTCCAGGTAAATATATTCGTTCTCCATTAGTTATCTCGTTTTGTCATTCTGTCAATCGCAATGGCGGTTTTTAATTTTGTTTTTTGTTTTTGTTGGGAGCTTTTCTATTTCTCGAATGGTTCTTCTTTATTTGCTTTTTTTGTTGTGTTAGCTATTACACTTTATTAACTTTGCGGTTATCGTTGTTTGAATTGAGGAGTTGGATGGAATAACGGCGTAACTCATCAAAAACTATAGTTTTGAGGAAAAAAAAGACAAAAACTTCAAATTCAAGATTAAAAGCGATTCTTGTCAACTGTCTATTTATACAAAGAAAATGCACAGGTTTTTCGAAAAATCGGTTCACTTTAGTTGACAGGGTAATATAAAAAGTACAATTGATATTGTAATTCCAAATAACATGTTACTTTAGAAATGCATGGAGGCCGTTTTCCCAAAGATCGGTCTATTTTCCATTGTTCTGAAAGTGAAACGACAATAAGAAAGAAATCACAAAAAATTTCAAATTTGGTCGAGTTTAATTATTCTTGTTCCAAAAAGTCTGAAAGTGCAACCTTATAGATGCAAATTATAGGAAACCCAGCGTCTTTGCTATAACCTGGTGTGAAACAATTTATGCGTTTTTTAAGGATTAGTGATGCAAGTGGATTTACCCCGTTTTTCCACTCTTAACTCTTAAATTGCTTTCGTTCATTCTAACCCTAGGTTTGTTTTTGGGATTGGTTTGAAATTTTATTTGTTTTGGTTGGTTTTCTTTTATCTATTTAAAATTTTTGTTGTTGGTTGTGATGTAGGCTTAAACTAACAACAATGCTTAGAACAATGTCAAAAGTGTTCGCTAAACGCATCGCTAATTTGTGTTACCAGTAGCCTACGTTACAATCGAAGATTCCGCGTCACAGTCTCTTACGTATTTTGCTAAATTTTCGAAACGATGACGAGCCAGTGTTGAATGTTCATTTTCGTTTGTGGTTGTTTTCTTTTTATGTAGCAAAGCAAAGTGCTGAAATCAACTCTAATTCCACGTGACAACTGAGTTTGCAAATATTTTCCAATTTCAAACGCTATTGTCTCTCTCTCTCTCTCGTCACCTTCATATACACTTGGAGAAGCAAGGTGCCACCCGCAGGTTTAAACCTTCCTCCATTCGATTCTTGGCGTGGGAAGTTGCCTGAGCATGCAAAAAAAAACAAAAATAACCAAACAAAAAAACAGTTTCTCGTTTTCTCGTTTTTCACATTGCTCTTGCCTTACCTTCCAAGTCCGTAAATGGTTGTTGACAGCTCAATTTTTACGTTGAACGAAAATTCGAAAACAAAACAGCAAAAACAAAAAACTAAACCTACAACAGCGCTTGTTTTCTCTGCTGCCTTTTTATCCGCTTCAAGCGTGTTACACATCCTAGTTCCAAAAACTTTTAGTGGATCGTTTTTTTAATATTTTTTGTTTGTTTTTTTGTGTGTGCGCAAAACGTTATTATATGCATTTTAAAAATGCTAATATAAACTCGAGGAGAATTAGGAAATTAAAATGAAAAAATGATTTTTAATTTTTTTTTGAGCCTTTTTTTTTTTTTTGTTGTTGTTTTTAATTTTGGTTCGTCACCTGTGATTTCATTTTTAAGAACGAATGGTTTTTTGCTCAATTTTTCTTCTTCTTCAGGTATTTTTCACATGCAAAAAAAAAAAGAATAATAATAAATTATGGAAAGGAAAGATGATCTGTATATTGTAGCACTGCGCCGCGACATCAAATTCACCCTGCAATAAAATGCATTCCAATTTGTATTTTTTAAAAAAAAAAACAAACAAAATGGAAATTAAAAATAATGCTGTAGGTTATTTTAAAAAAAAATAATAATGTAATACATATATATATATCTATATTGTAGAATTGCCATACACATACACACACACACATACACAAAAAAAAACACAAATATGCTTGTTATATTTTTTCAATGGTGATATCTTTTTTGCAAAATGCTATCGCTGCCATCAGTGTCCAACCATGAAGTAGCTTTCGACCAATTTTGTTATAAATTTGCATTGGATAAAAAATAATAATATTAAATCATCACCAACAGTGCTGTGATAATGATGATTTCCATGTTTTTTGGATAGCGAATAAAATTTAGCATTAATTTTTCGATGCACTCGGTTGGTTTGATTTCACGAGACGGTTTGATAAATGATGCGTGAAACCCGTCAATGTGCCCCAACGCGTTGTAATAAATATCAAGACGGTGTTTTTCTTTTCGATATAAACTGCACACTTGTACGTTACGCAACCTATAAATGGGACTTTTGATGTGAAAGTTTCAAAACTACGTTGCGATTTGATTCGATAGGCAGGGTTTATTCGTAATTTTGCGACACACTACAAAAATCCACCGCTCTGTGATTGAAAGCTTGCCCAGAATAACATGGTAAATTACAAAAAAATCGATATTGAGATCATCGTGGAAAACTGTGCCTCGTGTAGGGGCAGAGCTATTAGTGCCAATAGACAAACTTTGTACCTGCTTAAAACATTAAATCGATCACTTCGAAAATTGGACACCTAATAGGTGACATTCAGTGTGTTGCTGAATACCGTTTATTCAAAACCATGAATTGTTACTCGGGGCAAGCCTTCATTTACTTTGCAGATATTTCATTGTATTACACTGAACGATAGCTACTCTCTCCAAGTTTTGTTTTGAAAAAAGTGCACGTGCGTAGATGCCATGGTTTTCCACCAGGAGGCAGTTACTTGCAAATGTACTAAATTGACTCCACAATGCTTGATTTTTTAAATCTATTTTATGAAGTGCTATTTTTCGTGAAAAAAAAAAGTTAGGCAAAATCAACATTGATACAAATATCGACATTAATCGAAAAAAGATCGGTAAAACTTAAAAAGCATATGCTGAAAAAAAACACCGATTTTATGAATGTACACCTTTGTAGGAGTCGTTACAGACGACAAAATATGAACAGATTAATGTGATTGAAGTTTTCTTTTTTTCAAAATCGCAAATGTGACGATGACGCGTCAACGTGGTGACCACAACGGTCACTGATTTAACCCCCAAATGCAAATTTTGCTTGTAGGTATTTATCCAACGTAATGCTTGTCTAATGTTTCTACACCCCACCAAAGATTATCGCCGAGGTCGTGGCACTGATAAACTGACATACTTACACGTGTCGACGTCAAGAACCTGTTGAACATTTATGAAGCATCTGAAAACAAAAACTTGAGAGTAGCTCTCATTCAGTGTAAATCCGTTTTAGGCAGTTACGAAGTGGTGAATTTTTGTAACGTGTCACGGAATCATGAATAACCTTTAAATAACAGGAAAATAAAAATGGACAGAAAAGAGATTTATTTTCCAGATGCGTAAGCGCTAATGTGAATCGTTTTAGGCATCGTACACACTATGCAAAGAACGTACATGCAGCGGTATTTTTTTTTTGTTTGGTATACGTATTTCTGTATCAAAGATTTAACGAAAAGAAAAGGAGTACAATTAATGGCTATGTACACATGGCAACATGAAAAGTTTTACACTAGTGAATGAATTCTGTTTTTTGTTTTTCTCCTTCAAAAAAATCATCAAGATAAACGTACGCAAATTTACCACGTTCAAGGGTCCGATCGATGCAAGCAAAGTTCTTAAAAGTGAACGTTTTTGTTTTTTTTATCGTTTGATTATTTTTTTAAAACGGTTCGTGGCAATGGTAAAAATGATTCTAATATATCGCTACCTATTTTTTCTTGAAAAAAACAAAAATGCTTGAACGGTTATTTTTGTTGTACAGTTTTTTGTTTTTCTTTCTCCCCCTGGTGAGAGAAATTGGAATCATTGCACATATAAAACGAGAAAAGAAAAAAAAGACCGCGGTTTTTTTTCTTTTCCCGACAAATATTTGACCGATTTTTATCATCATCATCATTTTGAATCTTTTTCGCGGGACGCCTGAAGACGAACAATCGCGGGGTGACAATTTTAAGACGTGACGACGGGATCGTAAACTTCTCGCACCATCTTGATTCGCTGAAGCATTTTGGAAACCGCTTCTCTTCCGAGAGGCGACATGGAATACCAGACAGGACTGTCAGGAACGCAAGAACGTTCCGGATAGAGATAAAACACATCGCTGCGATTTTTTATGCTTTCCGGGCTGGAAAAAGAGAAACAAATCGCAATGTAAGAAGTTAAATTAGCCAAGCAAGAAGAAAAAAAAAACGGAAGGAACCGGGCGTTCACGTACCATTTGGAAAGATAGAACTCGTAAAGTTTGACGGGACAACGTAAAGGGTTATCAAGGTTCTCGAGCTGCTCGAAAACGGGCTGTTCTTCTTTACGTTTTCTTCCCACTTCGAGAGCTATCGAAAAAACATATATGGACCGTTTAGAAGTCTAAAAAAAAAAAAAAATTGGATGTATAAACTTTTTTGTTGAACGTATATATATACCCTTTTGGCCAGGTGGAGGACAATAACGTAGCAAGACGTTTCTACTGGTATTGTTAGCGTTGCTGTTTCCACGGGCGCCGGCGGGTTTCCTCCAATGCTTCATCACGTGCGAGAACGATAACTTCATGTGGTCTTCCACAGTCTTCAGCAAGAAGTACTTGGTGTTGAAGTACATGAGTGTGTTGAGAAGAACATGCGGCGAATGTGCCCCGAGCTGCTTCGACTCCCACAATATCTCTTCTTCGATCCGACTCAAAGTGAACGCTGAAATGCGACAACGTCGAATTAATCCCCATCCAAAAAACACGACTTTCTCTGTTTTTCCATGAAAAACTTGACCAATTCAATGTTTCGAATTAACACCAAATGAAGAAATGACATTGATGACTTATTGTGTGGCTACGACAGTTGCTTTTGTTTTCCCTGGAAACCGAAGCTTTGTTCATTGAAAACCCAGATTCAACTGTAGCACTTCCACGTGCAAGTACTAGAAATAATGGAGATACCAGTTTTCCAAATATTGAGAAACTCATCACAACTACTTATAAGATCCCGTAATAGTGGAAAGTGTCCAATCACTGAGTGCATCTGTGAATAGATTTCTCTTGAGAAATATTAACTGTTGTTCAAACGGCACTAAACTCGGCTTTCAACTGATCTCCCTCTAATGCTGCGATTCGGGCAGCAGTGACCAGTCAGTTCCACTTTTTAGCAGTTTACAATATCAACAAAAAACTTTGAACCAGTTTTGAAAAAGTTTTGAACAGCAAAAAATATGAAAAATGTTTCAAATAAATCTGAAATGTACAGATCACTTCGCAAATACATTTTTTGGCCAAAAATCCTTCACTGGTAATATATTTATTTTCGCAGTAATGAAAAAGTGTAAAATGGAGCTGTCTGTTGTTTGTTCTAAAAAAAACTGTACACATCAAATAATAGCGGACAGCTATGGAGCTAACTTGGCTTATGCACCCAACAATGATTGTTGGCGCCATCCATGATAATATCTCGTTTCTGAGCATCAGGTTGGGCTGTTTCTTGCACCAAACGATGCAGTATTTAGAAACAAATTGTATCCATTGAAAAAAAAAACGACTTTCGGCAAAAATTGGAGCTGACTGGTTATTGCTCCGAGCACTTCAATTAAGAACAACTGTGAAACTGTTCCATTGACTGAGCAGCTTACTGCTCTGCTCCCCTTTAATTAATTCAAACTTTTCTTCTTGTAATCCAAAGGATACAGGCTGTGGACCGAATCGTGGTGTAAACAGAAAAGTTGCCATCAGGTGGTCTGACAAAGCTATCACTTTTACAATCGGTATTGAAAGATAATCGCGTACAACTACAGTTCCACATTTTACCGTGACTCTTTCCAGGACTACTACACAAATAATGTTTTTCCAGGTCGTGGGAACTCTGCATGATATCCCCAATAAATTTATCACCCGTAAACAAACTTCTTAACTTGGGTTTCCATCAACAGACAAAAAGAGACTCGATCGATTTCGACAAAAGCAGCAACTTCAGTTTCCAAAATCTGCAACATTTTGGAGACTTTACGTCGCTGGCGACTCTTTACAAGAAGTCCCGACTGATGTAAACTGAGTTTAGTTTTGTTACCAAATACAAAAACGTGAAAAACTCAAGTCGCAAGTGAGTCTGTTTGATGGAAACCCTGCTTTAAAGAAAACTTTTTTCATGTTGATGACTGTGTAGAACAATTTTTTAACCCTTCCACATTGATACGTTAAGGGTTAATACGCCTTCAAAACAAAACGTGTCATGACACTTACCATCAGGAGTCACGACAGAATCGTAGCGTTGCAGAACTTCGTTGAGACATTCCGTGAACTTTTCGTAATAGGCGTCGGTGAAGATGTTATCGATGCGTGCATTGTCGAACAGATATTGCTGAATACCTGCAACGAGAAAATGTGGCGAACTGTACGTTGGTATAATGATAACCATCGAACCGGGTGTGTGTGTTTGTTTGTTTTACCTAGACATAAATAAAAGATGCTGTCGGCTGCGTATTCTTCTCCGTTGGGTTTGCGCACTTCCTTGACGAACAAGCAGAGGGAGTAGTTCAGTTCGTCAGCCGTCAGCTGTAGTAGGTCAGTCTTGAACAACTTCAGCTTACGATTGGACTGAGACGCCTTCTCTAACTGCGTGTTCTTCTGAAGGACCCAGTGTTTCCACGCGTTTACCCCGTACGTGAACTACAAAAAATACATACGACGAATGCTTTGGTATGAAACCCATGTCAGCAACTTCAAGAAGTTTTTTTTTGTTTGTTGTTTTTTGTTTTAATTTTTTTACGTTTATCTTTCCGTGAATTCTGCGTACTGAAGAAATTAAAGCGAAAAACGTTTATTAATCCCCCGTTATTAAGACAGCTTTTTCTGAATTTCATCAAAAAATTCAGAAAATTAATTTTACACAAGATCTGTACGAGTTTGAAATCGTTATTGTTAACAAGCATAACTATGAAATGTCAATGTTGTGATTACGCTACTAAGAAGCTCGTCGACGGGAAAGCTTTATTCCCATAACGCAATTCACCGTTTCAACTCATCTTGCCTGGCAATAATAGTCGAGGCCAATAGCCATGCAGGTCACAACCACATTTTTCAGCCAATGGCAACTGATGTTTTTACTTGTCAAGTGCACATAAAAATTTACATAAGTATTTCATAAAGTAGGAAAAAATGTTTGTTTTGCAATGACATGCTCAGCGATTTATTAAATTTAAGAAAATGCCATTACAAACATTTCAACACCAGTTATGCTCGCTTCCCCAAGAAAAATGATGGAACATTAGAAACGTTAAATCATGGAACCTTGCAATGATACCTAACGTCTTAATGTTCCAAAGTCGGAAAAAGCCAATTGGCAATTTAATGAATTGCATCGCAACAAAGTATAAAACAGTTTGTCGCTAACCGTTAGATTTGTTACACGACATCGGTGGAACTCACTGAAACATCTGCCAAGGTTAAATTTTAGGCGTACCGTATGTATTTGAAACGTTTCATTCTCAAACACACGACGGTACAGAGAATTGCTTAAACTGGCACTTCATCAAGTGAAAATGCGCATTGATGCAAAGTTTTGACTTTAGAACAAAGGTTAGCACTAATAGTGTTAATTTATCACCAGTAAAAATTTCTTGAAAGGACACTTTTTAAAAACAATTTAATGACCAGGCAGACCTGTTAACATCTCACTGACGTTTCGCCTCCCTTCTAGGGGTGTCATCAAGTAAGAGAAAGATAGGAAAAGAAAAGCAGCGACACAAAAGATGAACTACGTGGTTGGTGATGACCCATCTGTTTCGCCAATCTCCCTGGCACTTTTCTTTTTTTCTTGTTTCACCTGACAAAGCCCCTAGGAGGGAGGCAAAACGTGGAGATGTAAATAAGGGCTACCTGGTGTTAGCCGCTATTATTAGTTGAAAGAGTGGGGCCCTCCTGGAGGTCATGCTCATGAAATAGCAAGCTGAGTAAGCAAACATGTTAGATCGAGAAGATTGTGTTAATGATGAGAAACTAGATCAATTTTGTTGCTCATGTTTTTTAGAGGTTCGAGATAAATTTCCATTTTCAGATAAATTTTCGATTTTTTTTTATACATACAGCGTGTATAGTTGAAACAAATTCAATTTATTGAGAATTCTAAAAAATCATCACTACGGCATGAAATTTTATGTCGCTGTTTACAGCAGTGTTCTGTATATCTTGAAAAAAAAAATTGTGACTGACCGCATGGAATAATGGTCGGTCGAGTCCATTTAGAGCGCACGCGCGTGTGAGAGATATCGTGTTGTTTGTTTGTTTGTTTTTCGATGTTTCCTAAACGTACCAATGAGACGCGTTAAACGAAGAAAAAGTAAATTAAACTAACATGTTGAAAATTTTATACCGTGAACATGACAAAATTTATTGAACCAACGAGCAACAATTATTGTTTTTTGTAACACATGTCCAAAAAAAAAAAAAAATTGGTACAAAAGAAAAATCAACAAAAACTAAAAAAAAAATTAAAATTAAAAATTAAAAATAAAAAAAAACCCAAACAAAAACTCGCCACATTGTAAAAGCAAAAAAAAACAACAAAAAAAAAACATGTAATTAATTAATCATCGCTAATTAAAAAAAAAGGGAATGATTTGCAGTAGGAATAGTTTAGCTATGCACCTTTAGCACGCCTGTATTTTCGGGAATGCCGGCTCCGGGAGCGGGCTGGGGCGATCCACTCGGTTCGACTCGAGCCCTCTTTCGTCCTCGTCCCCTTCCGGAACTACCGACACGTTTCTGGCTGCGTGTTCGTGCTCGAAGCTCTCTCGGCGTCAGCACGTCGCCGTTATCTTCAGCGTTATAGTCCGACTCTGCAGGTTGGAAAGGCGCAATTGCAAAACGGGGCGGAAAATGATGAGGGGGGGGCGGGGGGGAGAGACATTCGGATGTGGAAAGCCTCGCGGTCTGGAAAGGCTTACCTTGCTGTTGCGATTTGCTCGTCGCCAACACGTCCTCCAGGTCCATGGCAGGTTCGTCCATTTCGGTGGCCATGCGCAACGCCATCTGCAGCATGTCGTCGCTGAAGGCGTTGGTCGTGTTGACCTGCTCTTGGAGCTGCGTGTCGACACTGTCTTGCCGGCTGTGTTCTTCTTCTTCGTCGTCTTCTTCTTCGTCTGCAAAAAAAGATGCGGTTAGATCTGGAAGCTTTCGTAGTTAAGACTATACACAATAAAGGGTGCTTAAAAATTGTAAACTTCTCCATCTTCCGTGAATAAATTAGTGGAAATAGCTCGTTACAGATAATCTTAAGATGGTGAGCAATGGCTTCACTACTTTTCCGTTGACCAGGACCGCTTGGGAGACAACTTTTTGCATAATATCAATGCAACTATAAACTAATCCATTTTGTTCATTAGCCGAAATATAACTAAACCGTGGTAACAACCAACGAGTACATGTTTTGATGGAAAATTAAAATTCAATTCATGCCAGATGATTTGAATTATGGAAAACGGTCCAACCACGAAAAAGGCTGGAAATACAGACTAATGACCATGAAGCGAATTTAAGACGAGTTAACATCACTTCGTAATAAATGGAACAGCAGCACAGAATGACGCAAGTGACGATCTGATTATCGAGAATCTATGTCGATCCTTCGGTACACCACCACCGATTAATGTTACACTTCCCTTTCCATACTGCCATGCGGAATATTGAAAAATTGGACGATTCAGGAAGCTGTTGCTAATTTTCATCAAAGCACTTTAAAAAATATCGGTTTGAATCGCATTGTAACAGCCATCATTACTGCAAATGCAGGATATTATTCGAATGAAACCTGTATTGTGGTTATGACAATACCAATGCGAAGTACGGCAACCCCCCCGCTTGGTGCGGCCAATTCGCTGTTAAAACCAGCGCGAGCGCCAACTGAGAAAATTTCTCAGCAAGTATTATAAATTCCCCATAGTGAATGAACGAAAACCAAGTTCTTCGAGTCCCAGAAATCTGTTTCGGATTCAAGTGAAACTTGACGTAAAAACAACAAAACTAAATAGTTGACATTTATTAACTGCATCTAATTATCAAACATGTTGAAATCAATATTATGTACGCCCTGAACTTACAAAAAAACAAACTAATCCCTCCGTCCCAAAAAAGGGTTTACCCGCTATGTTAACTACAATTCAAAATCGATGTAATTTGCGTAAAGCATAAAGCTTTTCTGTAATACAGGGTGCCTTGTTTTATTTACTCGTATTTACTCACTATAAGTATTGTAGATTTTTATTTATTATACAGGATGATCCAAAAGCTAGGGCTCGAGTAAGTTGCCGAGCCTTCGTTGTAGCAAAAGCTGTACTATTCCAATTCACTTTTCAATTATTTTGATTTAATGTGTCTACTATGTGAATCATAATTTTCTGTAACCATAGGTTCATCATTGCATTCACAACGGATGTCATTTTGAATAGCATGCATTTTGGCATGACATGACACGGTCTCAAAAAACAAAAAACAAATTGCAAGTTTCACCGACCAACTGACATACCAGAAAGAAGCCCACATCTAACATTACTACAAGCCAACAAAAACTTAAACTGTCCATAATCAGAAAGTTTAACATCCGATTAGCCATTTGCCATAAACATAAAAACAGTGTCCTATCGAAAACGTGCTAACCCAACAGTATTAACATCACAGGGAGTGCACAATAGTGAAACTTGGAACTCACCAGCACTGGCATGTTCCGAGGGTGGGTTGGTGGTGGTTTCCTCTTCGCCACCGTTCTCGCTGTCATTCTCAGGTTTGCTCTTTTTCGATCCGTTGTTGACCGCCACCATTTCGGCCATCATGAGGAGTTCCGCTTCAAAAGGGTTTTCGGGGATCTTGTTTTTGATTTCTTTAATGTGCTGCAGAATGCCGTCGGCCGAGTTCTTCGTCGTCGGAATGAAGATGGGGACGGGAATGGGTATTGGAATCATGATCGGGACGGGGGTGGGCCTGACGTACATGTGCATCGGCACAGGTACATAGATTGGTATGGGAATAGGAATCACCACGGGATTTTTTGGAAGTACTTCGACGTCTTCCTCTACAAACCAAACAAAAAGGTCATCAATTATTTAAGCGACAACACGAGTTTCTAAAAGTCCGATTTCCAATTGGAATTAATATTTACCTTTTTGCGTTCCTTTGTGGCAAGGATGCGGCTTGCACGACACGCCTTTAGTTTGCAAGAACGGCTTGCAAAGAACCGATTTGTTCTTCACAGCTTTAGGTGGTGGCGGTTTGATGATGATTTGTTGCATGACTTGCGGTGGCGGCGGCGCTGGAGATAGTGTCGCAGTCGACGACGTCGTCGTCGTTGTGGCTATGGTCGTGCTTGCTGTTGTGATGATGGAAGGCGATGAAATGCTCGTCACAGTCTGTAGGAAATAAACATTTTGAACGATTATTATTGGTATTACTCCTGCAATACAGCAATACCCCCATCTTATGCTGTTTGATTAAGTGCTTTTCAGTTTAATGCCAGTTTTATATTATACCAAACGGCTGATACACATCAAAAAACCTAATCTTACATTTGACGTTTTGCTTTATAGCAAAACGTATTTTTAACTACTGCTGTCTGTTATTAACTCAGGTATGACCCCCCATTGTTCATCGTCTGATTGGTTGTTCTCATCAACCAATCACAGATTAACAGCATCATCCTACTTGGATGTAAATGAATTTGCAAACAATTTTGTCAACTGTTAAACATACATATAATGTAAAGTTGGCTTACTGGTTTAGAAGTAGCCGGAGGTTTGACTGGCTGAGCCGGTGCGAGCGACATGACAGACGAGATAACAGGTGTTCCATTATTCGTCTGTGTGTTAGCAGCTGTCAAAGGAAAACATATATCTAATGAGCGAATGGAGAAAACTTGTGATTTAAAGCAAAGAGCAAAAATTACCGGTAACTGGGGGCTGAACGGGAGAGGAAGGTGTGACGGGGGCGACGTTGGTGAACTGGCTCTGAAAGTTCATCACGCACTGGTAGGAGCAAAAGTTACGGATCGAAGCGTCGCTCATGGTCAGGTGATATTGGGCCGGCCGTGTGTTGGTGCAGAAGTCGCAGCGAATGCTTCGCGACGATGTGGCGTTCAGGCTGACGCGGAAGAGCGAGAGGCAGTTGAGCGAGCAAAACAGTTGCACGTGGTTGTTGGAATCGACGCGCTCGATCATGTCGAAATTGTATTTCTTCACTTTGCACCACGTGCATGGGACGATCTTGCGGTGCGAGAGGACGAACACGTTCATGCACGTCTTGGTGCAGAACCGCTTGCTGGTTCCCTCGAACTGGATCGAGTGGCGATCCGTGTCGTCCACGCTGAAGAATTCCTCGCACGTGTCGCAAAGGGACGTGTCGATCTTGTTGGCGTAACGAAATGCTGCGATACAGGGTTCGCTGCACAGCTTGTGCGACTTTCCATCGAAGCTCACCTAAGTACGACATTTTAAATCTAAAGCTATAGAACAGGACTGCTCAACCAGAAGTTGATCAATTTCAAGTTTACTTTGTTAGAAAATGTGCAATGTTTGAAAATTTTGCTCCTACTGGTTTAATTTAATGCACGAATAAGTTTAATCACCGTAACTTAAGTGGTTTTACTTTTGTACCCCCGCCCCCTCCCCCACATGGATAAATCATCGTGAGGTCGCTCTACTAAAACTAAAAGAAACTTGCACCTACTAAAAAAGTTGAGTGCCAATCACTATAAATTGCAAAAATGCATAGTCAAGGTTCAATGTTGTTACCTGCACTTTGATGGTCGTGGTTTTATTGCATACGGAGCATTGATGTACCGTTGGCTGACCTTTCGACGTGCTGTTCATTGTCTCGTACTTTTCCATGCACCTTTGACTGCAAAAATCCTGCAAAATCGAACGAAAGAAAAAAGATCAAAACCAATGCTTCCCACTTTTTTTCTTTTGAAAAACAACGAAGCGATCGGCCCACCTTGAACTGTCCTTTCTCACCGACGGGAGCGAGAAAACCTTCCGTTCCGCTTGAGATATCCTTTTGGCAGAAACTGCAAACCTTGAGACCCTTCTTGAACTCCTCGAGGCAGTTGTTGCTGCAAAACTGTTTGATATCCGATCCGAAACGGACGCAGTACTTGCCGAGCGACGTCCTTTGCACGGCGTTGTTGCAACAAGCGCAGTGGCTTCCCAGATAGCTCTGATACTTTCCCAAGCAGTCTTCGTTGCAAAATTCCATGGTCTCCCACGTCAAGCACTTGTTCCGACCCAAGATAGCGTTCCCGCACTGAGCACAGGCTCGCTTGGGAGCGTGAAGCGATTGGTACTTCCGCATGCATTCCTCCGAGCAGACGGGCTTGCTTTCACCGCTGCTGGGAAGGAATCCTTGACCGTTCTTGATCTCACGCCGGCACATGCAGCAATAGTCCTTGGGCGTGGTGACACTTCTTGTTACAGGACGATTCTCTGGCTGCGGCGGTGTTGTCTGTTTCGGTGGAGTAGAGATAACGGGCTTCTGCTTGGACTTGAACGTTTTGAAGCATTCGTCGTCGCAGAGATACTGGCGTCCGCCGTACACGGAAACTTGAAATTTGCACGCTTTGACCTGAAGAACCAAAAATGTTTTACTAAAAGTTGAAACCAACCAAAAAAACAATGATACTACCCCCCCCCCAAATAAAAAATAAAAACGGTTCAGAACAGTGGATTGCAAAACAGACCTTATTACATTGGGTACATAGCCTCTCGACCGTGTCCTTTTTGAGGCATTCGTCTTTCTCAGTGCTTGTTTCGGGTTCTTCAATAACTTGTACATCATCACCTGTTAGCACCACAGAATCATTACAAATGTTGCTATTGAGGCAAATGGGTATTCTAATACAGGGTGTTCGGAAATTCACTATTTATTCGGTGATATAAGGGCAAACCAATTTACTATATTTCAATCTATAGTAATGTAGAGGCAACTCTTTGTTTACAAACGAGTTCTGCTCCAAGATGTTATTCATTGCGTGTTTTGCTCTGCTGAACATCTACGTTACCAACCATTCTAACGTACTGAAGCCATGTGTTAAAACACCGAATGGTCCCTACAACGTTTGCAAGCTGAGAGTTGCCTGCATTTGGAATTGGTCTTATTTCTCCAAACAGATAGTGGGACATTCTGTATACCTTTGTCGTCGGCAGCGATGGTGCTTTTCAGCTTCAAATTGTCTTTAGTGTTGTCGTCCATCTTGTCGTAGCCGTATAGTCCCAGTAGTTCGTTCATGGTATCGGTGGCATAACTCTGCGAAACAGGCGAAAACACAAAACCGATTCAACTAAAATTCATATTGCAACTAAAACATACAATTATTAATTTAGCGCCAACTTTTCATAAAATTTAAACGACTTAATTAACAGAAAAAATTAGTCTATAGGTTACTATTAGTTACTTTTATCTCAGCTTCTGGCGTTTCCTTTGTGCTTCCTTTCTTTTTGATGTCTTTCTCATCATCCTAGTTAGAAACAATTGACGTAACCGATCGTAATTTATGTTATGTTGAATGGCAAGGTTAATGTAAATTGTCACACATTCTTAGTGGGGGGGCCTTCAACTGGATCAAATGGGGTAAAATTGTAGGTTTGTTATTCAGGTTTCGGTACTCAAAACCGAATGTTAAAAATAACAAGAGGATTGAATCATGATTTAAGTCACATGGAAAAATTAATGTAAAAATTGTCACATGATTTTTGGAAGCATAAAGGGGTCAACTATTGAGGAACAGGCTATGTTTAAAATTTTAGTTCGTCATTCGGCATATATGCTAAAGTGACAATAGTGCTTAACATGACGCTAAAATAATCATCTTACTTTTTCGTCTTTCACTTTCTCATCATCGGTTTTTACGCTAGGAGCTTCGGTAGTGCTTTCCGTTTTTTCTTCCGTTCCAGTCTATTCGAGATACAATAAAAAAAAAAATGGTTGTACCATCAAATTTAGGATCAACTAGTCAAGAATAAAAGACTTCAATTCAAGACTTACGTCAACGGTTGAAGATTCCTCTTCGATGGTCTCAGTCACCGTTCTCACGTCGGAGATGGAACAGAACGACACTTCGCAATCCTTTTCATCCTCCACGGATGCTACAGAATCGTTTGCTTTGCTTTGGCCGTCCACTTCCATCGGTTCCACTTCTGGCAGCTTCTCGTCACTGGTGTTGCTTGAAACGACGTCGTCGTCCATTTTCTTTTCATTGTCCGTTTTTCCGTCATCGCTAGGCTTGTCTTCAATTTTAGCTATTGCCGGTGGTTCCTCCGAAGGTTCCGTGGCGCTAGGTTCGGCTGTGGCCTTTTCGTTCTCACACAGCTCAAGAACGGGTAGGTCGGGCATCTCGGTGGCAGTGGCGTTCGACGAGACGTCTTTCATTTCCACTTCTTCATTGGACGTTTCGCTGTTGGACGAACTTGGATTCGAAATCTTTTCATCCCGTTCATCTTGAGATTCTTCTGCAACAAGGTTTATTTTAAACATTCATTATAGCCTTCCGACTCACTGTCACTTGTCATTTCTAATAGTTTTAGGGTCGGGGCTCCTCTAAAGAGCTACTTGTACAATACGATTTCGAACGAGCGGTTTCAAGCGTAAAACTGCTCATCGCACAATAAGCAGCAAGCTTCGTTTAGTGATGCAAAAAAGAACCCAGTTAGTTGTCATTTTACAACTCTTGTGCACGATTTCTACTCAAGCAGTGGAATTTTAATTTATTTTTAAAATTGTTAACAGCAACATATCTCTACCGGTGTTATTCGAATAATAACCACAGAAAACCCTACATGTGCAATAATAATCGCGGCTGTTATTCGAGATTATTGCCCAAAGGGCAGATTTGATGTACCAGTCTCTCTTAGGTATAGCAAATGATCAAGGTGCACACAAAATACCGTAGACTGCAATGGTTAAACAAAGGTAAACCCATTTCATGCGACTTAGTATTTCGATTTTTCAATGTACCATGCCGTATGCTACCATGTGTATGCGCACGATTGGCAGTGCCACATTGTGTACGTGTAATTTTCCCACGGTTCCAGGCAAAATTTCCATTACGCTGCACCTGTCTGCTTGAAATAAAGCAGATCCGCAGAAAAAAAATCGACATTTGCAATAATAACCGAATAACAATAATAATTCGAATAAAACCGGTTAACGTAACTAAAGTTAAATTACTGCACCTCCCCAATAAAAAGTTAAAAGAAATTTTTGATCAACAAGGAATCATCAACTCAGTCGGTATTTCAACCTCGTATTTTTTCATTAAAAAAAATCCCTGTACCTTTTTCATACTCTCGGTTTTGATTAAAAGCTTTGTTCTTTTTATCTTCTCTGCACCCAGTGCAAATGCCCCGCTCACCCCACCCTAGTTGCCATGCTGCTATATTATGCCCCCAAAATAAGTGAAAGAAAAAGAGAGATGCCTTGAAATTACAAGAAAAATTGAAGGATAGCTCCAATTTTCAAAATGTAAAGCCCATTTTACACATCAAACTTTTTTAATCAAATTCCATCAATTTTAACTATTTTTCTGACGCCATACACAATTCCATGCACATTTCAGTGCTTTTGTTGCGTTGCGTTGCGTTTTTTTTTGTTTTTTTTGTGAAAAAGCGCCTGGATGTGTATGACATCAGAAAAACATTTGAAATCGATGGAATTTGATTTGAAAACGTTTGATGTGTAAAATGGGCTTTAGAGAAAGTATCTTCAAACAGTTCCATTTTTAAAATCACACGTATTGTATAAAATGTATGCATGGCAACAAAGGTAGGTAAACAACAAACCGAGTGAAAAAAATTACTTGTGAACCAGCTGTTCTGATAAAGGTAGAGCCACCTTTCGGCAAAAGTTGGAACTGCCCAGTTACTACACCGAGCTCTTCAATTATAAGAAAGGCCCAATCGAGGCATCTTTAGCCAGAGACTAACATTTTTCATATTTTGAGCAAATTGAAAAAATAAGAAACATTTTAATAGACACTTGCTAATGAACCCTTTGGCTATCTTGCCTCATGTGACTTTTACGGGCGTTAGTTCCTTGGCAGTATACTCAGTCTAGCAGAGCATTTTTTAAGATAAGACATAAGGGTCCAGTAAAGAAAGACTGTCGCCTAGTTAACCTAAATAATTAGTTACTGGGCAACAGTAATCAACATGGGTTTGATGTATATAGTATGATTTGAAACAATAGCGCAATGTTAATGCTTTTTCGAACAGAGCAAAAACATAAGGTAAAGAAATGCAACTTATCGAACTCAAGAGGTGCGAAAACTTATCGCCCAGTTATAGTGATAAGTTTTATCACTATAACTGGGATAAAACTTATAGTTTATAAGTTTAAACTATAAGTTAAACTCGTTGTAAATAACGAGTTTTTTTTCCCAGTTAAAACTCCTTATAAATAATTGTTCTGTATCTAGATTGATTTTAAGTCATGCTAGGACTAATAAGAACCAAACATGAAAATTTGTGCTTAGTTTACTTTGACTTCAGACAGCTCAATTAAAACTCGTTGTATAGGCTCGACTGTAAGTCTCGTAATAATTACCTTTGGAAGTGGAACTTTCAAGTGGTGGTGCATCGACGACATCCAAATTCTTCTCACCAATCTTATCTTCTTCCTCATTCAATATCGCAACTGTTGGTCTTTCATCTTTGTTTTCCGAAACCTTCGTGTCGTTTGACGATACCGCCACCGTTGACTCGTTCTTGCCCAAGTCGCTTTTCATTTCCGAGTTGCTGTTTTCATCTTCGGAGATGGGTTCGAGTATCGTTTTACCAACATTGTCACTTTTGTCAAAAGTGGCAGGGGGTGATTCTGCTTTAGCTTGCGTTGGAACGGGTGGATCTTTCAAATGGATGGAGTCTTCCTCCTCCGATGGTGAATCGTGTGGAGATCGTCTTTCTTCTTTTTCGGGCAAATTCTTTTCCTCGGCAGGTTCTTGGCTGCATTTTGACTTCTCTTTGTCGGCAGGTGGATCAAGTCTGACTTTGGTTGGCGCAGAATCGAATCTCACTCGCGTCGGTGCCGAGTCAAACCTTATGGGAACCACTTTCCGTAACGCATCCTGGAAAACGTTTTAAAGCAATGATGACTGTTGGAAATTGAAAAACCTTCAAAATTCTACAAAAGATTAAGGTAATAAATTGCACCATGTAGTTTTCATAAAGGGATAAAGAATGCACACAAGTATGTTAGTCAATAGCATGAACAACTATATTTGGATAATACAGCCAAGTCTTGGTTGGCTTACAAGATCCATTCCAAGACATGGTTTGTTATACTGTACGCTTTTATTACAATGCATTCTTGAGCTACAAGAACCATGTAGTGAACATTAAATGGTCTATACAATACAATACATTAACAATAATACTAGTGCCATCGGTCACTAAGAGTAAACAAATATACATATAGGACACTTCAAAAGGCTGTTGTTCTCAACACGTGCAGGGCAGTCAGAAAATTCTTAGACAAGTAACACTCATGATCGCGGATTCTGTACTTCACAATACTTCTTCCACCCCAATTTAATTTAATTTATCTTCTTTCTAGCCGGCTCCAGTTACTTTGGTCCTTAGAGCCAAAAAGACTCGTCGCATGTTGGTTTTTAGCATAATAATCGGTATATAATAGTCTTCCAGGATTAATAAATGACGTGTCCCGTAACGTAACGTCTGTCATCAGTCATCATCCACCGCTTCGAGCCGAATTTGTCTCCGCGTTAATTCTGTGTGTGTTTTAAAAATTTCAAAA